>APFE030360297.1:4623-28444 GCA_000404065.3 Pinus taeda | reverse complement strand
TATTACTTCTTATAAAGAAATCACTTAACCGATTAATAAATTTATAATAACCATTAGTACTATTTTATTATTATATTAATGTTATTTAATTAGGTAAATTACTATTCACTATAACTAATTTTACTAATTTCTAGAAATAGATTATTATATTATTAATTTTAATATTATAAAAGTAATAATAATAATATAGGTTCTTCAAAAGAACATTCAAACTAATAAATTCATTTTTAATAACCATTTATATTATTAATTTATTAATAACCTAATGTTATCTAATTAAATAAATTACGTAAGTTTCTAGTTAACACACCTAATTTCACTAATTTCTAGAAATAGAATATTGTTTTATCAATTTTGATATTATAAAAATAATAATAATAATATTAAATTTATTATTATAAGTTGGGCTGGCCGTTGGAGTCTCTGCTCAGTCTATTTAACCTGCTAGGCCAGATCTGTATCTTCAACTTGTCCTGACGATGAACCACACTAGTTGGTTCGAAACGCGTCGACAAAGGTCATTTTTATGTGATTCACGCCGAAGCTATTCTTACAACTATGACAGATCATAGAAGTCTCAATTCTACAATATATATATATATGATTGGCATTAATAAAAAAACATTATAAAATATCAATAATCTACTTCCATTGTATTCATTTGGTTTGTTGTTGATATTACAACACAAAGGATGTTGTAAAAATAGTTCTCACTCTGAAGCATAGATAAAACATTTAGATATTAATATGGAATAACATAATTTTATATCATCTTTAAAAAATAAAATGTTTAAAAATATTGAAAAAAATATATTTTAAATTTGGAGTGTGCTGAAGATATATAATTCTTATATTTTTAAAAATATTTCAATATAGATAAATTATTTACATAGACATACTCACTAAATTATTTTATTTTAATATCAAATCTATATATAAAACATTTAGATGATAATTTAATTTTATATCAGTTTCAAAAGATAAAGTAATTAAAAGAATTTTAAAAATTATATTTCAAGTTTTGAGTATAGAGAAAATGTATAATTCTTATCATTTTTAAAAATATTTCAATAATTAAACTACCATACTAACTAATTTTATTTATTTTAGTGTCAAACTCTATACATGAACGAAAGAAAGAATATAAATATATAAACCCTTAATATAAAATTAATATGTGGAATATAAAAAATTATTAAAAAAAAAGAGTTATAAATAAAATAGTTTAATAAAAAAATATGATTAAAATATTTCAAGTAGTTTTATTATTTTATATTTTAGCTCCTTTTAGGTATGTTTTTCAATCATTTGAAATCTAGTAAAGATTTCTTGGAATTGTAAGTTTAAGTTGTGTAACCTACACAATCCAAGTGTTCAAGGAGATTTTCAAGGTGTTGAATCCATTTATATGTTAGAAAAATCAATTTAAACAATGAGAGATATTATATTACAATCTAAAAGAAATACATACCTCCAGATTTAGTCCTTAGCGTCCATTGATAGATCCATGATTAAAATAAATTTACACCGGTGAATATTGAAACCATTTTATTTTACTATAAGGAATATATTAACTATTTTCTATATTTCTTATCAAATCCACTAAAAAATTGATATTTAAATGTATACATATATTACTAATTATTTTAAATAGATAAACACACACACACACACACACACACACATATATAGCATAATTTCTCTCATTATAAAGAATAATAACAACTATTTGATTTTAAGGTTATAGTCAAGCTACTAGTGTGAATCCTCATTGGGGATGCTTAGAAATGGAGAATGTCATGCCTCTAAGTGGAATATGGTTTCTCCTATAATGACTTGCATTTTAGGGATGAGCCCTAAGTCCTTGCTAGTGCGTATGGCATGAAAATAAGGTCGTTGAGTCCTAGGTGAATCCTCTAAGAACCAAGAGACATGAGCAAGACCTCAAGCCACATAGCATGCCTTGTTTAGGATATCATCATTATTAAAGTGGGATATGGATATTGATATGAGCTTTTTTGCACTAGGAATGAGTCTGAGACGATGGTCAAAGAAGAAGTTAGGTATTTTCACCATAACTTTAGTCACCTGAGCTAATGGGCCATGATACCATAACAAAGACACCTAAAGTGGATATTTGTCATACAGGGTGGATATGGACATGAATAATTTTTTTTTGCATTGTGGGGATGTGGGTATTGGGGCTTTAACCAGAATTAAGGTAAGAAAATAAGAGATTACACCATAAATGAATCTCTAGGTAATCAAACAAAAGATGTTTATCATTTTCTTATCAAGCACTTAAGGATTCATCATGTTTGCTTATTTAATTGATTCCCATGAGAGTTTCTTATGTAGATTTTATAAAAAAAATTAGCATAAAACATATGCTGAACAACAAAAAAATAACAACAAAGAACATCAAAATACAACACACAACACAAAGATTTGATTAGGAGTTCACCCCTCCTGGGCTACTTGGGCCTCTCTATTATGCTGAAAATTACAACAGAAGTGTGTTTACAATGCTCAATTGCCTCTAAAACCTGTCTCCATCAGTTGAGAATACTCAAAAATGGCTATCTGACCTATTTTTGCATCTAATTTGGATAAGAACTAAAGAGGTTATGACTTCTGCTAGTCCTCCCATTATTTGTCCCATAAATTTCTCTAAAACCGACGTAATCCTACAAAGTCGGTCCAAAATCCGCTAACCGAGTGAGAATTTGGCTGCATCGTGGTCCATAACCTATTAGCTATATTGCAAGTTGCAATCGGCGAGGTTTGGCAAGCTGAAGGCCATGTTAACACGGCGTAATGTCGCGATAGCAATATCATGGACCATGATGGGAGTATAAACTACGACTCATAACATCTCGCGTACGGGGTATTATCACTCTTTGAACTCATCGCATTTATCTATCGGTGCATAATCTATATAATATTATATATATATATATATATATATATAGATATATATATAATATATATATATATATATATATATATATATATATATATATATATATATAATATATATATATATATCGGCAAGTACTAGGTGTGATATGCGATTACAATATATCGCATCGCAACCTTGACTATGTTGGGGGCCAATTCTATAACTCCTCCTTTCTTGTAATTGCGATATGCTATATCACAAATCATGATTGGCATTTCTTGAGGGCTGATTCTTAACCCGATCCACCTACGACCTACAATATGCAAGGGCCAATGGCAGCCTGCCACTTAGCAACTCCTGATTCGATGGGACCTTTGCCACATCATCCAATCTTTCCATGTAGACAAGTCAAATTTGAACTTTGATTTGTTCTAACTTTTGCATATGAGATTGGATTTGAGTGTCGTTCACACCGTTGGATTCAGAATGATGAGATCTTCAATCTGAATTTGATTTTAAAAAAATTCTAAGACTTTGATTTTTGATCATAAACTTGAGCACCTGATCACTCCTCCTTGTTGTAAGCCTTTTGGACCCCAAAATATTATTTTCAGTTATTGAACTAATGATGCTATTGTTCCCTCACCTTCCCCTCTTCAATCAATATGGCCTTTGATGGATTTGAACCTTGGAGACCCACTTGAAGATAATCAAAATTTCCCCTCTTTGATGACCTCGTTCTTCTATCAAGTATGGTGTCTAGTTGAAGCTCATCAATAAATTATGGAGAAAAATCTTCAATTGATGGAATCTGTACACTTTCTCCTTGACCTTCAATCAAAGGAGGCTCATACAATCTCAAATTTTCAACATTAACAATGGAATAAATTTTCATATATGAAGGAAAATCAAGCTTGAAAGCATTATTACCAATCTTTTCCAGAATTTTTAATTGACCATAACGGATTGGTTTAAGATTCTTACCTTCACCTTGAAGGATTTCCTTACTAATGTAAAGCCAAACTTCATCACCTACTTGAAACTGATGATCCACACAATGCCTATGATGTCTTGTCTTATACTTGCCTTGACTCTTTTCTAGTTGTTCTTCAACTATTTGGTGAATCAACTGAATTTTCTGAATGAATTTCTTTGCTCTATCTATGTCTCTATGTCCATATACAACTACATATTTCTCAAACATGAAATCCAAAGGTGATTTAGGCAAATAACCAGGACATGCCTCAAAAGGCAAAGTTAGAGTAGAAGAGTGTTTTGCTCGGTTGTAAGCATGCTAAATATAATGCAACTATTAATCCCACAACTTAGGATGTTTGCTGCAATATCCTCTTAGCAAATGAATACATGTCTTGTTAACCACTTCAGTTTGACCATCTGTTTGCGAATGGAAGGTTGTACTTTTCTTAAACTTGGTGTCCATCAAGTTCCATAAATTTGACCAAAAATTCCAGATAAATCAGGAATCACGATCAGTTACAATAGAAGTAGGTAATTCAAAATGAACCTATACATTTTGAAAGAAAAGCTGAGTTCTTCATTGAGCTGTAATTTGTTTCTTACAAGGTATTAATATGCACATCTTATTGGACCTATCCACACCTACATACAAATAATCATGAAATTTTCTTGATAAAGGAAGACTTCCTACAAAATCCATAGAAACACTCTCCCATGGAATGAAGGCGCTAGAAGTGGTGTGTACAATCCTAGTTTCCTATTACTAGGCTTACTGATCGCGCATAATGAACAACCTATGACAAAACGTAACACACTTTCAAGCATATGAGGGTAGTAAAAATACCTCCAAAGATTTGCCATTATTTTACTTATACCCAAATGTCCAACAATAAGAAAAGTGTGTGCTTCCCTTGTGACATTTACTCTCTCTCCACGTGGAACACAAATTTTTCCCAAATGATACAACAGATTATCATGTACATGGTAGTCTAATTCCTTAAGTTGGTGGCCTTGACTCAAGTTTGAATATACCTCTTGAAAGTCAACACCATGTGCGTATTGTTCAACATAACTTTAAGGCAAAATAAAATCATTCTCGAGTAAAATGACTACACTAACAACTGGCCTAGAAAGAATATCAACAACTCTATGATAAATATCTTTCTTGTACCTGATTACCATCATTTTAAGAACCCCATCTAACGAAAGTGCCTTGATTGTGCAATTTTGTTTGAAACTATAGATATTGCAAAGGTTAATGATCAATATGAATAATGGTTTCTTTTTCCATCATGTAATGCTTCTATTTCTTCACACTTCACACCAATGCGTAAATCTCTTTATCATATGTAGGATATTTAATAACAACACCATTAAAAAGCTCAGAATGAAATGAAATGGACATACCATGTTGTAAAAGAACTGCACCCATGGCATAGTCATTGACATCTATTTGTATTTTAAATGGTTGTTTAAAATCCAACAATGCTAAAATTGGGGCTGAACTAATCTTCTGTTTTAAAGCATGGAATTATTTTTTTTTGTTTTCCAAAAAATTGCTTTTGAATTGATGCAAATGTTGTTGCTGTAGATTACAACTCCATTAATTTGATTGGACGTTGATGTAGAATCGTCTTTAACAACTTGATTATGTATTGTTGTTTCTTGATTTGTTTGTAGTTCACTTGATTACATACGCTTGAATGAAAATGCTTAAGTGCATGCAATTCGCTAATTTTTTGTGCGCTACATGTGTACCATATTAGAAGGATACCACATGAAGGTTAGTGTCAAAACTAGACACAAAATAGAAACAATATCAAGAATCATGCACGATCACAAACACTCTCACTGTGTACCTAAGATCCCCTTATTCAATTTCGGGTGAATCTAGGACACTTCAACACCACACAAAAAATGTCTTTATTAAGTATTGAAGTACATCAATCTTCACAACATTGTGATTGAAATTTCTCAAACAATGAGAATTCCAAGCTAACAAATTCTTGAAGCAACTTGTCTTCCAAATTAAAAATAACTTTTCAAACCATGAGTTACAACCTTATCACTCCAAAGATTTATAAATCACACCTTATCACTCAAAATTTCAAAACACTTTCACCTTATCATTCCACAAATCATCAACCTTATTCACCCTTATGACTCCCAAATAAAAATTATTTTATCCACTCCTTATCTCTCTCCAAAAACACTATAATTAAAAAAATACACTTTTCAATTTCAGTTTCGGCTCCACTTAACTTTCACATCAACCCTCACTTTGACTTTTGAAATTCAACTTCAATTTAAGCTTTTGACTCATCCCACACGTTACAAAGATTTTATTTGTAAAAAAGATATTTTCTCAAATATGGCAAATGCAAAATAGTTTATACCTTTTAAATGCACATGGATTTGAACGTTGCTTCATTCAAAGCTACTTCAAGTGACTGTTGAATTTTTCCTAGATGGACCTATCGCCATTGGACAATGAGATGAATATAAGAGTTACTTGATTTACAACCTGTTATTGATGGATGCTGAATTGTCCATCGCTATGGCTGGAGTGGACATGATCAAATCGTGTCTCAAAGCCCTTCGCCAGATATCTGATCAGGTACTTGATTCAATTTTTTTACTTAGATGATGGTTCAACAGAGGCATTTCAATATATTGGTGGGCTTTCGGTACTGTTGGAGCTTGGAGCTCAAGCTGTTTGTAGCTTGGAGCATGCATCACCCCTTGACGTTGTTGTTTGCTGGCATGAAACATCTAATGCACCAGCTTAGAAGATGGTGGTTATGACGACAGATCATATTCGATCATGTCGAGCTTCAAAGAAAAACGTTCCGTGTAGATCACCGAAATTAAAATGCAAATAACTCAACTTCTTAATATGGTCACAATATGGTTCAACACCTTCAATGTAAGGGTTGTTGGATAGAAAATTCATAGAGTAAAGTGACCCAATTATGTAATGGTGTAGAAAATGGAGAATCGAAGAAGAACCCACTCCAGATATTTTGACAATGGATGCTCTTCAATTTCTCTTTCTCCTATTGCAGTTTCAGGTGTTTGATGCGCTTTCTCAGAAATGGAAAATTAAAATTCACTATGCTCCTTCCTTCCATAGTAATACTGCGTAAGTCATGTGAGTAATGGCCATCATGGTGCTACATTCGAGCATCCTCTAGATCTGATCTGTTCTAGGAGAGAAAAACTCACCAAAATATCTTGCCTTCGAGTTCGCTGCTCTTCCTCTAATCCGAAAATTTATCTCTGTAATTGATATGAATTGGGATACTACTGCCGCAGGTGTTTTCACGGATGGGCTCCATGGAATGTATTATTAATACTACTAAGAATCTACTCCATATGTATTCAATCAACTTATTGTCCATGTAGCCAATACTTGGCTGCTTGGATTTTAAATTCCTTCCACGCAAAATAAGAGCTCCATGAAACTGCCCCAAAGTCTCAATATTGATCGCCTTAGCCTCGATGTGAAAATTAGTTTTAACTCAACAAAGATTTAACAATATCAATCTTATTGTTGAAGCTCAATTGGTTGAACAATATAAGAAAGTGCTGCTCAGACAAATAATATATAAAGTCAAGCTCTACACCATTTGTATGAGCACTAGCCTTTCAATCAAGTAGCACTAATTCACCATCAATCCACGGTGGATTATGAAACCCAACCTTGCTATGATTCCAAATAAAAAAATTTAATAAACAACTAATAAAACACTCATAAAATAAATAACAGAAACATACAAATCAGACATGGAGGAAAAGGTTTGAGAGCCTCATTGTATTATATTTCTCACACTTACAATGTAATGTACAATGAATGATAATAGTACAAATAAATACATGAGCAAATTTGTCTCAAGATAGTACGTCTATCTTGGACACTATGGTTGAGAAAATATCTCAAGCAAACACTAATTTAGGAGCCTGATTAGTTGAAGAGAATCTCTCAACCAACTAAGCCTAAACTGACTCCTAACCATCAACATATTCAACCAAAAATTCAAATTTCAACAATCTCTTCACCAATCTCAAATTATCATATAGTCATCATATATCAGATATTTCTACTTCGACTAAGGTTTAATTCCAAAATTCCATAATTTTAATTTTACAATCTCAACAATCTTATATAGAACTCAAATTGTTATATTACACACATTAGACAATGTCACATAAGGATTTAACTTGAAAACCATAGATTTTCATTTTCAACAATCATCTACTAGATTTCATATTGTTATATCACACATACTAGACAATTTAACTTCACTAGGGTTTAGCTACAACACCCAAGATTTCCAAATATCTCCATCCTAGAATCTCATACAAGGATTTCCATTAAATCCTGAGACTCGTACTCATCAATTATTAGGTGAACACACATGTCTAGAACTTCATAATCATACATAAGCATATCATATGTTCAACAATATTAATACATCAAACCTGTACCAAGCTAGGGTTTCAACCAAGAGAACATATCTGCATATGCCTAGATTCCATCATTATGCATATACATATCATATCATGTGTTAGTCAAACCTAACTTCACTAATATCAATAAGAGTTAGACACCGAATTTTTTTGATCACACTAGGGTTTGATGAGACAAACACACATATACCAAAGAAAACATTTTAAGACAATGTAAGGGTCTTTCTCACACATTCGATGAAACCCTAATGAGCTAGGGTTCCAATGTAGAAACATAGGAAATTGAAAATTACCAAAATTTCGATAAGTTTGGGATTTTAGACCTTATAATTCAACCCTGACAATTTAGGTCTTCCTAATCATAAAAAAGTCCCAAACATGACATCATCAATAAAAAATTCAACTAGCATTCCACTATATCCCTAAGTAGTTTAGGGTTTCAGACATTCCCATTAACATACCCTTTGGTTAGGGTTTTACAGAACCTATCTAGGGTTCTATGTAGTTAATCAAGAATATGAGTGGGGTGGGTAGATTTATCAATATATGAATCACCCAAACAACAATCATAAAGATTCAATACAACTAGTCATTACAAAGTTAGTAATAGACCATCAAATGAATAATCCTTTCAATCAATGTATTCAAAGCATACATTTGTTTCTTGACTAACCTTGTCTTAAGATATCCTCCTTCTTGCAGATGTTTTCCTCATCAAGGCAATAGAGGGAGAAAAGTGATTACTATTTAATATAATCAAAACTAAATGAGTACATGAATCAAAAACTGAAAAGACATGAGATACTTATCTTTGAGAGTTGTTGGGATCTCTTTCCAGACCTTGAGGGAAACATAAAGCAATACAAAAATGTTTTTTCGAAAGATTTGGTAAAAACCTCTAAACTCTAAAAAATATCAAACAAGTTACGTGAAGAAAATAACTTAATAGCATAAGTCCCTAATGTTGGATTCTTTAGGCTTGGCTTTCTTTGATTATCCTTCTTCAACTAAGTTGGCTTGATCTCTTCCTCTCTTCTTATTCCTTGGATTCTCGGGACACTCACTCTTGTAGTGACATTTCTTATGGCATTGATAGCACTCTAACTTAGACATGTTGATTTTCTTCCTTGGTCCCTTTGATATTTTTCCTTTATGATGAGCAACATATGCATTAGATACTTATTCATGATTTTCAACCATTGAGAGCCTTTATTATTCTTCACTACAGGTGGTCCATAATTCTTCAAAGGTGGGAGCTACCTTCCAACTGTTGATACCTGAATCAAATGCACCCTAAGAGGGTGGAAATCCCAATATAGCAATGATCACCAATTATTTGTGCAAAAAAATCTCATAGATGGCCAAGAGATTATCCTTGAGTCTATCTATCTTCACAAAGAAGGTTGTCACAATATCTTCCTTAGTCATCTTCGTATTCCTCAGCTCATTTTTCAAAATTTCTACTTGACGAATATTCTTAATAGTGAATATCTTCGACAAAGCTCCATACATATCCCAAGCATGATCGATGTGAGCTATGAATGGGACAAGATTGTCTTTTATTACTTCTACCATCAAAGCCATAGCCACCAATTCTAGATCCCTAAATTTTGCTTTTTTGGCATCACTAGCTTCTTTTGTATGCTTCTTTACATTTCCTTTAACCAAGTCTAGAACCTTGATCTTTTTGAGAATTAGGCCAATACTCTTCTTCCAGGATCTGAAGTTAGGTGCTCCTTCAAGTTTTTTTTCACCCTTGATAGAGTTGGGCATCCTCCTAGAGTAAAACGAACTTGTTTCCTAAGATAGTGCCTATGAATGGATGTGCCTTTTTCTTCGTTCTTCACCATAGTTGTGATTCCATGTTGGAAAATCAGAAAGGAAGTAAATACTTTCTTGATCTTTATAATTAATTGTGATGTTTCTTATTATTACCATTCTTTATATCTTCTTTCTTTAGTTCATCAAGTAACTACCAAAAGCAATATCACATAAGACAATGAGCACAAGATGTAGGTGCAAGGCAAGGCAAAAAACCCCCCTCAAGAGAAAACCCATTCAAAGTAATTCTTCCTTTCAATATTACATTTTGAGACTCTTCACCCTAGACCAAGACAACCTTCCCTCTACGCCAAGTCAGCCTCTAGGAGATTGACCTCTTCCTAACAACTTCGACTATACATCAACTTGTAACAATTAATAGCTTCCAGCAATAGTCCAACTTGGAAGACTTCGATCTCCTAATCCATAGAACAAAATAGAGAGAGACCACCAAAATTTCGATTTTCCTTGAATCCTTAGAGGTTACCCAAACTTGCATTCACTTCGGCTTCTCGGGAAAAAAAATTTCCAGCTATGCACTTTGTACGTCTACCTAGAAAAAATATTTTTGCACTTCTGCCGAGTAGAGAGAATTCAAAATTGATGAAAAGTGATGCTCCAAATGAATTCCATGTCCTTCCATTTATAGTCTTATTGTGGGGTCGAATAGGGTCTTAGGCCGATATGATGTGAAGGTTCCATAATTCATATTTTACTCAATATTAAACCTTTTTAAATGATTTAAAAGGCCAAGAAGGGTCTCTTTAAATAAAAAATAATTCTTTAAACTCGAAATAAATCCTAGAAGTCCTCAATGGGGACTTTGACGTAAAACAATGTGACCCAAGCATGAAACCCATGCTTTAATAAGTCACAATAATAATAATAAAAATTATTTTCTTTATTCACTTTACAAGAACATTACATAATGACTCAAGTACATTATTTAAGACCGAACATAGTTACCTTTTATAACACCTACTAAGTATTCAATATGAGACATCCATCCTTTAGAAGGTTGAATATGGTGGTGCACTAGTCTACATCAAGTTTGTGTTAGACCCATTTTATACTCTATGGAAGTTCTTGTAATATTCCCTTTTCTTGATATGGTCAAAGTTGAGGGAATCCGCACATTGTATTTATCATGGTATTTTCCTTCATTTATCAAAGGAAAACAATAAAATAAGGTTTCTAGAGAGTCCATCAATCCTATAAAAGGTGATAAGGACCAGATAATGAGATCATCTTGAATATATCTATCTTATTGTGTTATTTTCCTGAGAACTTACCGTGGCCAATTCCAGTTTGATCCTGGGGAAAAAACCCCGTGAGTGATATTTTTCTAGTGGATCCATCCACAGTCCTCGATTGTGATTTAGTGTTTTTTTCTTTGATGAGCAGTCATGCATGCCATTGCAGAGGCTTCAATATTATTATATAGGAATGCATTATTTTCTTCAGTTAATAATATAAATAAGGATTGCATTTCTATAGATCCCTTGTGATCTATGTCTGGCTTGTCATAATTTCAATTAGAAAACTAAAATATTCTTAGATCTATTGATTATTTAGCCATTTGAGCTCTTACAATGCTACCTAAGTTGTGTTGGGATTTCTTCTCACCCTGGCCAACATCTTCCATCTTCAGTGATATTTGATATCACCCTAGTTGGGTTCTTATTTTCTAGTTTTCATATAGCCGGACCAGATATATATTGGTGGAAGGCCAAATAAGTCTATTTCATCCAAGAAGGATATAGCCATTGCAATGATGAAATCACAGGATTTGAAATCATAGATCAGACTATCAATTGGTGTGGCTTCAAACTCATGGAGTTATTAGTGTTCAAACTTGGGATCAACAAGTAATTTGGTAAGCTTTCTCGCTAGATTGTAAAGAGGTCATGGGCTATATCACTGTGAAAAGATCGCACAAGTGTGAGGTGCACAGGCCTAAGGTGAATAGAGTTTAATGCCGCACTAACCAAGCCAACCGTGGGAAGAATTGTAGCCTCGCATGGCAACTTTGGAACTCCATCGGATTGGAGCATGACGCCACTGGATATGGCCATATTTATAGAATGAGGTCTCTGGAACAACCTAGTACAAGCTATTGGATCAGATCAATGCGTGGAGCTAGAAACCTGAAGCGGTGGAGGGTGTGATCGAGAACCCTTTTATCAGACATATTCACTATTGCATGGAAATAAATTTATCACTCACATGTGCGATTGCTAGGAAGTATAAATCGTAGCAAAGATACAAAGTCGCTAACCATACGCCTCTCTACCAACATTATGAAGCCATGAACCACCACCTCTAGGTCACAGGGGTTCAATCCACCATTTGGACAAAAAAAAAATGAGAGGCATCACACTAGGAGAAGAAGAAATGTTTGGAAGGTTGTGGGTCCATCATTGATGGAAGCAAACTCAAGGATTATTGATTCGTGCTGTGAGCGAGATGCTGGAGATGCAGAAGGCGTAGGAGCATTAGATACCCACTTATGAGGGTTCTCATTCAGCCAATCAGCCGCACTAGGATCGTATGAAGCCATTTATTTGATTGGACGTGGTTGATTGTTCATCCTGGTTCGATCGATGCTACTTGATATATATTTTACTACTGTCTGAGGGTTTCCACAATTAGGATACGTAGTGTTGGAAATCACCTGCATAGTTTACGAACTTGCAATGGAAGGAGAACAGAGCTGACACCCTGGTATCAAATCTAGATACATCGTTTTATGGCATCATATGATGAGTTATGATGATGAATTCAATCCTTATGCTATTTCTTTGGCATATGCGCTTGGGTATTCCAATTTATTAAGCTCCTATCCAATAAAATGAAATGAAATAAGATCCAGTCATTAAGATTTTTGGAAGATTTCTTTCCTACCTTTACATATTTCCTGTCGTGGTATTTTATGAAGTGGAGCCATTATTAATCACTGTTTGTAGATGCCATACAATGAGCTCATTGGTTGACCACTATAACATTCGCTCATAGTAAACCGAAATCCATCGTATCAAGGTTGAGAAATCATATTAAGTGGAGGTTGACCATCCCCACAACCCATCTCTCTAGAGGTTGAGCACATAGATCACCCATACTCGTGCAGACAACTGAGGAAGAGGTTAGATTAGTCGTCGACCATGATAGAGACATACGTGTCCAATCATTGGGCATGGGAAGCTATACCTATCACCATGCATCTGTCTCAGTGAAGGGCCATTTGAGTCAACATAGCCATCAGCCAGACAAGGATGCATTCCCAACTTGGCTCTTTGGAATTGCAGGTGAATAGGACTAAGAGACTCACTGATTTGCATACCGAAGTGGTAGACTGAGAGGCCATATTCTGAGCTGGTGCTTAGAGTTTCCATCCTCTCTATAAAAATTCTTTTCTTACATAGCTAATGCGATGCCCCATTTCTCTTGGCCTTCAAAACCTGTTTGTTGCACTACGGTTTAACCATCTCCAAATAAAGAGGACTCAATTTTTATCTTCTTTGCATACTCATCTTTATTTAAAGCTGACTTGGATAGGTTACAATAAAATAAATAAATAAAAGGCAATATTATCATTAGAAATATCCTTTACCTTCAAGTCTAATTGCAGAATATATCAAGCAAATCATTGATGGTATGAATGCTTGGGAAGAATCCATGGATTGGATCCGACTATTGTGCATCGCCTTGAGTGGTATTAATAAGAAGATGAAGAGTTAAAGATTGTAACGCAAAAACCTATTGGGAGGAGTGTTGAGCATAGTACAAGGGTCGTGCAGTGGTTGCCAAGGATGAGAGCCATCAAGAGCAAGATGGACGAGTTTTCTAAGCCAGTGGAAGGGTGCCATATCAATTACAGTAGTGCATCACATCATTTTCATGGTTTCGGTTGGACATGATCTTCAGATGCTTCCTAAGGGAGGGTTTGTATTTGCTTAATATTTAATATTCTTTTGAAGCATAACAATATATAAAGGAAGTTTTGATTGTAAAAAAAAAATAATAATTTAATACATAAGAGAGGGATAAGTTGGGGGTCTATTGAAAAGGTAGTTGTAAAAAGAGATAAGGGTGAGTTTGGATTTACCGTGAAGGAGTTTTTAAATTAAAAAAAAAAAGGTGAGAGAAAGAAATAAAGAGAGAGGAAGGGAGTGTGGAGAAATATTTTGGACATTTAAAAATAATTATTATGTTTTTTGGGGAATTTATTTGAGAGTTTCAGTGATTGTTGCATTGGGTTATTATTTCTATACTATTGTTATTCGCAAGCATTAAAATTCCTTATAGAGGTTGAAGTTTCAAACCTAGTATAGATCAATTTCTAAAAGGGGTTGTAAATCACTTTTATTGAAGAGATCTAAGGAGAGAGAAGGAAGACTAAGTATTCATATCCATTGATGCCAAACCATAATGTTATCATTTTACTTTTGGAAACACCATATGAATCAACATAATAATACATTAGTTGATTATCTAGGCTACAATAATTTTGTGGATAAAAAGTGGCAACAACATAAAAATCAAAAGCAAGAGAAGAACAATAAGTCTTTCTCTCGGAAGGTCCATGTTATCCTTCAATAATGAAGGGATATCCGGAAGGAAGATGTAAATCGCAAGTGTCTCTTCGAAGAAAAGTGAGACATAGACCTTCATAAGTTGTAAGAATTAGACATTTAAAAATGGAATAAACTCAGCTGGGCCCTCAAGTCGTCTATTCTTGCATTAATACAACCTAAAATATTAGAGCATCATTGTGGAGAGGTCAGAGTCATAGTTGTTTCTTGCCATAGTAGGATCATAGATTTAACATCGCCACTACTACCTTACAATAATGATATCATGAGAGAGATATTGTAGCTGATAGTAGAAGCCCTTCAATGGTTGAACAACATCATTCTTCCTACTTTTTAGAATTTGGACATGATTTTAAAACTCATGGAAGAGTTCAACTTTAGCACCTCTATGCTGAATTTGGAATGCGACGATTTAATCCTTTAGTTACTCAAAAAGCTTTTACACCAACATTACATCAACTCTTTCAAACTGTGTCAAAGAAAGCAGGAAAAATATTGTGTCTCTATTCTTAGAAGGAGATGCTCACGCCTACAAGATACTAAGATCAAAATCACTAACAATTTGGAGGAAGGAACCAAAGATATCACCATCTTCATTTGATCTAGTCAAGAAGTTGGTTAGGAAAAACAAAAAAATGCTTAGAAGGGTGATAACTACGAAGGAGTTGAGAAGGATTGATGGAGGAAGCAAGAACAAAACGTGCAACAAGAATGAACTAAGGAGGAGAGGACTATGCTTCATCTGCAAGGGACCTTCAACCCTTAACCATTCATGTCCAAGTGATAGGAAGGAGGCAACAAAGATAGAACAAGAGGAGATTCCTTCATATTGTGGGGAGTCTTCTGTAGTTGGGTCTATTTATTTTTGGGATGGAGAGTAGCAATGCAATATTATTTAGGGAGACTTACATGATAACAAGCATTTGTAAGTGCATGAGGAAATTCTACATAATGGTGTTAATGAGGTAGATTCGTATACAACTGAGTCCATATGTCTCCGGGGAGTGTCCATAAAGAATATAAATAGCCAAGTATAGATAATAGTGCACTAATGCATCTATGTTCGACAATTGAAAAGACTGAACAACATATTGTCTTCACAAATGGAGGAGGCCAAGGAAATTTGAGTGAGGAGCTGGGACTAGTGAATGATTATTATGAGAATAACCATGAGAGTAACATGACAGAAATAATGTTCAAAGTGAACCATTCCTAGATACTTTGTCAAAGGCTCATGTTGAAGTTGTGGTCATTGGGCATCTAGTGCAGACATGTACAAAGACATTTAGCAGGGCACCAAAATCACTAGTAGAGAACTTTCAGGGAAATATCATGCATTTTAAGACACATATTATGATGTTGAAGCAGAGTGTCTAGACAACCCGATATATTATCTTAGACGAGAATATAAAAATTGAGGAGCTCACAGGCGTATGTGTCGAGTGAGCGATCAAGTTTTCTAGTGTAGAGGAATGTCTCAAGTCCCTCACAAGGCAACATGAGGAATATATTTCGGAGTTCCAGAGTAGCCCTCTACAAGAGTAGATAGATAAAGCTTGCATAACTACTAACTTTCCTTTATATATTGGGGAGAACAACGAAAAGTTCTCCAAATGGATCATGTTGGGACCGTGTGGAGCAACATGAGTTGAGCAGCAAGTAACATCAACATAGTAGACTTACTCCATGTGCAAACATTCATGCATTAGATCCTTCCCACAAGATGGAATGGCAAGAGATTATGAGTTGCAAATCTATTGATGGGATGATTCCTAGGAGGATACCCATAACCAAGGGCATATTGCAGCTTCGGCCTTTAGGCACAAGTAATGATGGAGGGTTGAGATTGTATCATAAACCATAGGTCCCAAGACTTAGGTGGCATTCGGATCCATGTGAATGTATTGAGGATAGGATTTTCCGAAGGATTGTTTGGGATCCAAGGATCCAAGGATCCATTCAGGATCATTTAGCATGAAGTCATGGGATAACACACTGGTTTGTATGGGATCCTGGTATCAGTGTACAAATGATTTTGCTATGGATAGAAGTGGATTGCTTTAGGGCAAGTAATCTTTGTGTGTGAGGATTTGCAATATTCTCTTTTCTTGATAATTTGCCCATGGTATCAACCCATCGTATTTGCCTTCGTTTTTCAAAGGAAAGCAATAAATCAATGTTTCTAGAGAATCCATTAAGCCTATAAAAGGGGGCTGGGGCCAAATAATCGGATCATCTTGAGTTTATCTATCTTATTTTTTTTCTTAGAACTTGGCATGGCCAATTCCAGTCTAATCTTAGGGATGGAAACCCCGTGGGTGTGGTTTGTCTAGTGGATCCATCTGGGGTCCATGATTGTGCTTCAATATTTTTGCTTTCTCTTTGATGGACATTCTTGCATGCCATTGCAGGAGCTTTGATATTATT
This sequence comes from Pinus taeda, assembly GCA_000404065.3. Classification (NCBI taxonomy): domain Eukaryota; kingdom Viridiplantae; phylum Streptophyta; class Pinopsida; order Pinales; family Pinaceae; genus Pinus; species Pinus taeda. Next base: position 11,254 of record APFE030360297.1, on the reverse strand, counting down.
GTATGGGCACGTACTATTTTCTTCAGTTAATAATATAAAGAAGGGTTGCACTTCTTTAGATTCCTTGTGTTCTATGTTTGGCTTGTCAGTATTCAATTAGAACGCTAAAATATCCCAGATCTATTGATTATTTAGCCATTTGGGATCTTTTAGTCATAGAGCCAACATGAATAAATTCTACTAAATAATACAATTGCGGATGTGAAAAATATTTTGATGTGCATTATTTCTATGATAGTTTGTATTAATAAAACTTTTATTGTTTTTCAAACTCAAATTATACAGTTTTGGTATATCATATAGGAATTGAAGAAAAGAATTTCGAAATTAATATTATGATGAACAAAAGAAATAGATTAAAGCACACCACATTATTTATGAAAAAAAATAAAAATCAACAAAAAATCATAAAACATTCTTGAGATAATTGGAAATGTTAAAACATAGAAACTAAGCTAAAAACAAGTTTACAAAACATGAATGATAACATTTTTTTAATCAAACAAAAAAAATCAAAAAGATAAATTCTAAATAACATCGCAATCAACTCTACCAAAGTGAAATCAAAACCAATTTGAAATAAAAACAATATGATAATAAAACCCACATAATTAAGATAAACATCAAACTTAATTTGAAATAAAAACAATGTAATAGTAAAACCCACATAATTACGATAAACATCAAACTTAATTGAAAAATAATAGAAAAACCCACATAATTGAAAAAGGTGATTTAAGACCAACTTCAACGTTCACAAATAATCACTATATATATTTTGAAATCTAAACCATTACCACCGTTCGAGAAATTGCGTTATTACTTAAATTGTCTAAAATATGATCAATGTACGCTTGCAATAAGCTTTGTTTTTAAATAGGTAATTTCAAAGCTTGATGCTCTTGCAAAGACATCCCACTCACCGAAAGGAAAAATAAAAGAATGTAATTTATCATCATACCCAACCTAAACTTAGACGGTCTATTATTTCATTGAAACTATATTTCATGTTCAACCGTCCCATTCTTGACATTAGAGAGTTTGATAATCTATGCATCTAAAGTCATGAGTGACAAGGACCTCACTCAACCTAACCACCCTATGAAAGATTCTGAAGACATCGAAAAACAAATGATCATTTAATTTTATTATTTTTAAATAAAGGTTTTGGAACACTCCTTTATAATAATATTTTTGAGGGCCACATAATGATTCTTCTGTTGCTCCAAGCGGTGATTTACTCAGCAGAACATCACAAATTAAAAGAATTGTAAAATGAGAATGTTTGGATGATTCACCAATCTTGTCCTTTTCCCGAAAACTGATTGAGGGTATGATGGCTACAACATTTTCATTATGTCAAACAGGTTATATATTCTATTTAGCAGCAACGATCATATGTCAAGGAGTTGGTAGCATTTCACTCCACATGCCGACAGCCCGGGAAGCGGCGAATCCAATGATAAAACAGATAAGTGCTGCTACTTTTTAAATAAAACACATTTTTTCCAGTAGTCTATAACGTGATTTTTTGAAACTTTTTCTGGTTGATTTTTTGGGCCAAAATCCGGCAGCAATTCATTGGAATCGCAATTCATTGGAATCCCAGGTTTGATAGCTAGTTTCTGCACAATTAATGGCTCCCAGGATTTTTCAGGGCGCTGAATCCAAATATGCAGTTAAAAAACCATTTTAACTGCTAAAAATCAAGATTTAACCTCATTTCTTCCGCCGGATTCAGTCATCGAAATCTCCAAAAAGTCTCATTATAGACAACTCCCATTTTTTCTGTCAATATTTTTCCATTCGCTTCTAATTTTCACAAACGAGTTCAATCAGCGAATCAATCGCACGCCTGCAATCACTTCCACGTAGAAATTCTCTCAAAACGTCCTGTCCTTCCAGGTGGAATGTCACTTGGAAGGTCCGTGTCCTGAAATCGACTGGGCTTTGAAAAATGATTCTGAGTCTGAAATTTAATGCTGTAACTTCAAGTTTACATGGTCATTGGATTCGGTAGGAGCAACTCCACTCATATCAGAAAAGGAAACTTTAGCCAGAAACAGCTTCAGCCATATTATATAAAAGAGCAGCGTTCTGCTCCCACAATGCAATGCCATAAGGTCGAACTGTGCGGGCCACAAAGAGAGGGAAGAAGAAGACAAAAGGTATGGCGATGGCAATGAGGCTGAAACAGTTAATCAGCAACGCGTTACTAATCGTCACTCTATTGAGGGTCTCATCAGGTGAGCCTGTGACTTCTACTGTGTGGGATGAATGTGGGAAGACGGACCAATATACAAACGGTAGCGCCTTCCAACCATAGTTACCAAATTCGGCCGTACTGAAAAAAATAAGAAAATTCGTTGGTTCGATTCGATTTGCGAATTAATTCAAGAATTTAAGTTCGATTCGGTGCGCTTTGTCTTCTATACAAATATAGTCTCTGAATTTCTCTCAGTTGGATAACAGAGCGGCATGCTCAACTGCTTTATTGAATTTTGAACCATGAAATCCGTTAATTGGTATTTGGCAAAACTCACTCAACGACCACAAGACAAGATCTGAGGCCCACAGTTTTCACGTTTTGTCTGGAATTGGACCATAAGATCTGTGACATGTAAATCTCTTGAATCATATCTTTTAGATTATATAAATTTGATATAAATTCTTATATATAAAAAATTAATAATAATAATTTTTTTTAAATAAATAAATAGATAACTCTAAAGATTTGAATTCAATGTATAACTTACCTCATTTCTTTGTCCAGATTTCAAATAACAAAAATAATAAATAATTGGTAAAAACATCTACTATCAAACCAAAAAACAATGAATAGTTTGGCGATAAACAATAGTAGCAGAGACGAGCTATACCAGAAGTAGAGGTGAACAAAATATCATCAAGTATGTGAAGCAGCTGTAGGATAGGATCAAGGCACTCAAGGAGCCTATATCTAATATATTTAAGAAATTCAGAGAGTATATTTGAGAAAAGAAAACATATAATGTTAAACAATGTTAAAGGTAATTCCTTGACTTTTCCATTTTCGTTGGAGGGGCGGATTCTTAAACAGTGAACAATATTTCAAAATTAAGGTAATTTATTGATTAAGAAAAATTTAATCAGTAAATTTCAGAATTTCCGTATTTTTTTCGAGAGTTTTTATATATTATTTTTTTAATAAATATTAATATAAAACGATTTTGAAAGTACAGGAATTTGAATTTTAAAACGGAGATAGATTTTGGATTAAGACAAGTGTGGTTGTAGTTTTGGTAGTAAAGGAAATTTTAATTGTTTATAATGATTAAATTATTAAAATTATTAAAATTTCAAAATTAATGAAAGAAAATGACAGATTTTATTATTATAAGAAAAATAATATGTATATATTTAAATGCTTAAGATATATACTCTCTAATTTTTTCCGAATTGAAATTTTTCCATCCAAATTTTTATAGTATCGTATCGAATTCAAATCCGAATTCAAATTCGAATTTGGTAACTATGCTTCCAACGTATTCTAGACTCACTGGTGGGCAACGTTTATTTCAGTAGGTTCAATACATCTTTTGTTGTTGATGAGGGGCAAACCCGCAATAGCACTGTTTATGGGCTTGTGCAGTGCAGGGGAGATTTAGATTCCGCCCACTGCGCACAGTGCGCATCGACGGCCAAAGAAAAGTTTGTGCAGGGATGTCGCCATACTTCTGGACTCATTCAGCTAGAAGGCTGCTTCTTACGTTACGCCAATTATTATTTTTACAACGATTATATCGACAGTTCGCAGAAGAAGTCAATAGTTGTTCTTTGCAGCAGTAGGAACAACAGTCAGCCAGAGCAGTTCACAAATGCTGTTAGGGCACTTCTCTCAAATCTTACCACTAAAGCTGCGCCCGATCCCCAACTTTTTGCGGCAGATTCAGTTCCTGCTCCTTCTTCGATGATGTATATCTACAGCATAGCTCACTGTCGGAGAGATCTGTCACCTAAAAGTTGTGGGTTTTGCCTAACTTCTGCCTTGGAAAAGATATTGGCATGTCAAACGGGAGCTCTCGGAGCGCAATTTGGGTCTAAGAACTGCTATTTGCGTTACGAGGTTTATGGATTTTTCGTTAATTCCATTCTGTCGCCAGACGTGTCTCCACAAAACTTTCCACTATCTGGTAATCTTCTTTCACATAACTATGCCTATCGGTCTGAGTATTTTGGACTTAGCCTACAGATATATCTCTCTTGGAAGAGGGTTCTGGAATTTTAATTTATCAATCTAGTGTAGAGGGAGGGTTCTGGACTTTTAATTTATCAATCTAGTGTTTTAATTAGTAGTTTTTTTGAGAGAAGAAAAAAACTTCTCTTTATATTAAAATAAAAAAGATATTACATATATTTGTTTTATATCTGACAATTTTTTTCTCTATATCTATTTGCAAAAAATTTCTGCATTGTGAGTCTTATTGTCACACTTTCTATCATCTATATAGATTTAGCATTCAAGTGCCACAAAATTACAGCAAAATCTTTGTAAATTATATCAAAATACCTAAATCATAGTCTCTTCTATGTTGTAAGTGTCTCCTCTGAATAGTTAATGCTACCTGTATTAACTATAACACCGTGTTTAAAAGCTGTGAAATAAAACTTATAAGCTTTTTTTTTACATCTTTTTTGGGTAGCGGGTTTGCAGTCATGTTTTGTTCAATGTATATATGGTGAAATTAAATTCTTTGGAAGGTGCTTATCAGATTTAAGATCATGTTTGTTAGTATAGGTGAGTTGAAATTAGTGTAGTCTTGCACCCAATCTATGATGCCTTTAGCTTATCCATATACATATATTCTCTACACCTTAAGTCATTTTGAAGTAATAAAAACTCCCTTAATGTTACGATCTCTGCTTTGATATGTGTAACATGTCCGTCTTCCCACCAAAAATAAAAAAATTTACCTGGCTCTGTGACTATGACTGCTCCGCAGTCACATTTCGTCCTATTACTTGATCCATCAAAAAACCTACTGGGAATTGTTGCCAAATATCTCTGTATTTATGTTCTGTAATTGTGGCTCTTCATATGAACCAATTATGTATAATGAAAGGGTTCTGAGTCTTTTGTGAGTTTTGAAACAAGATTTAAGACAGAGTAAAATCAAAAATTAAAAAGGATGAAATTTATTTTAAAAGTAATTATATAATTTTTGTTAGAGTAATTATAAATTAACCATTAAAAAGTTAAAGATTAATATTAAAATAGTTATATAATTTTTAATAATTTAATTTTTAAATTAATTAATTAAAATTATTATATAAAACATGTGTGAAATAAACCTGAATTGTGGTTTTCTTTAATTATGATATTGTATTATGTAATCAAATCTATTTAGAAATGATTCCTAATAAAATCGAAAATCTAGCAGGAGCTGCATAGTTTTAATAAAGTTTTCATTTTGGGAAGCTCATATACACAATATACTATTTTTTGCAAATTTGCAGAAGGCCACAGATATGAGGTTCTTGGGATATGTTTGGGTGTGGTAGCCTCTATACTTGGATTATTTACGGCCATAATCCTGTGGAAGTGGATATTTTTCTACCGTATGAAATGTGCAAGGAAACTGAATCCTCGAACTAAAGGTCTTGAAATAGCCGCTGAATCATTCAGGTTTGTGTCATGTGAACTGTTCACCTATTTCATTACAGCCAGATAAATGGTTTCCTTGTAATTGTTTAAGCAGGTGACGATGGAGAATCTATATTGTCGCCAACTATAGCCAATTGGGAACTTATTTTCAAATATGATGTTCTGAGAGAGGCTACCTCCAATTTTAAAGCAGTTTAAAGCAGAGAACAAGCTTGGGAGGGAGGTTTTGTGTGCGTGTTTAAAGTGAGCCACTAACGTTATATTCAATGAAATTAGATATTTGCTGTAGCCGCTTCAAGTTATAATGGACATAAATATAAATTTGGAGTTCGTTGATGTGCACGGGATTCTTCTAGATGGCAGAGAAGTTGCAGTCAAACGGTTGTGTATGGGTTCAAGGCAGGGAGACGCTGAATTTATGAATGAAGCAAATCTCATTAGTCATGTTCAACACAGGGATCTAGTGAAGTTGCTTGGTTACTGGTTACTATGTTGAAAACTCAGAAAGGTTATTGGTTTATGAATATCTCCAGAACAGTAGTCTCGACAGGATTGTTGGGGATTTTTCTGGTAATATTCCAAAAACATACACTAATTGTACACGTCACAAAATTTTAATCACAGCGGAAACATAAAAAAAATTCTGAGAACAGATGACAGAGTTTAGTTTTGCACTCCAAGGATTTCTATTAAAAAAACTTTGTCACAGATTATGATCTTCCTCTCTCAGAGAGGGATTCACCACTAACAACTGACTTATGTGTGAAAAATTACATATATGTATTTTTCAGGCTCCTCCCTGCATCCTTCAGCATACACAGAACATTACATACGCACTGATGTGCTTTTCTTTTTAATTATTCTTACCAAAAGAATAAAATATTACATTTATATATGACAACCAAAAACACATTACATACGCACTGATGTGCTTTTCTTTTTAATTATTCTTACCAAAAGAATAAAATATTACATTTATATATGACA
>APFE030360289.1:4100-25944 GCA_000404065.3 Pinus taeda | reverse complement strand
AATTGAGTGAAAATATTCAATTTGTTATTGCTGGGTTTTCGGTTCAAATTTTTCCAATCCATAGTTTTTTCAATAATATTTTATCTATTAAAATTTTACTCTTAATGTTTTATATACTTGACTTTCATATTCACTAAATTATCATCTTCTTCCTAGCCCGCAAAGACCAAGATCATATGATTTGAGCTTCCCATGGTTAAGAAGAATTCATGCAATTGTAGAGTAAAGATTCTTGAGATATTAATTACTGTCTGCTAGGTGTCATCACATTTGATTCTTGTTTGTTAGGTGGTTTCATAGACAGTTCAATTTTACTTCAGTTTAGTTGAGTTCTACTCTAGTCATTTATTGTTGATGTTTTCAATGTAATCTATTTAGCTATTTTGAATATTGAGAAAACCAATCTCTGCTCCACCTTTTTTTTTCATTCTTTGTCATGGTATCAGAGCTTAGTCTCCATAAGACTCCATGAGAGCCGCAGAAGAAATCAAGGAGGAGTAGAAGCTAACTTCCAAGAAATAAGTTGTTGCCAAACCGTTGAGGGCTAAGAAAAATCATTGTCTGCTGTGAGGGCCAAGAAAAATCACTATTCGTTGTGTTTAGGAAAGCTAGTTAATTTTTTTTTTTTGGAGTGCCCCAATGCACCCATGCTTAGAGGAGCATGTGTGATCACTGTGGAAAACTTAGGGAACAACCAAAAAAGCGCCTCAATGCATCTCATCTCTATTGTGAAATACATTGAACAAGGAAGTTAAAAAAAAAACTCAATGCAACTCATCTCTATTATGAAGTGCATTAAATAGGGAAGCCAAATTAAAAAAAAAAAAAATGAGGGCTCCATGATTTCTCTATATTTGACAAAATGACAAAGCTGGAACTACGAAAAGTCTTTGGGTAGAAATCACACAACATAATTTTTTTGGACGACGTGTTTCGAACTAACCAATGTGGTTTATCATCAGGACCAGATGAAGAGGCAAACCATGGCAACGACTTAAACAAAGAGCAATGTTGAGACCATAATCTCAAGTAACTGTTATTTTTGAAAAATAACATTTAAATCAATTTATTAAGATCAAATATTATTAAAAAATCTATTAATGGGAAACAATAAAAAATATAACTAACAAGAATAAAAATCAGTTTAAATTATGATATTAATTTATTAAAACAAATATTATTAAGTCCAACTATATTAAACCGACTTAAGTTTATGAAAAATAATGCTTATTTAATTTATTAACATCAAATATTATTTCTTTTATTTTTTAAAAACCTAATGCGAAATAATTGAAAAATATAACTAACAAGAATAAAAGAAAACAAAAACCAAAGTCAATAATATTTAAATTATGATATTAATTTATTAAAAACAAATATTATTAAGTAACAACTATATTAAATGATTAGTTTTTGAAAAATAATATTTAAATTTATTTATTAAAATCAAATATTATAAAAAATTCTATGAATGAGAAATAATCGAACAATATAACTAACAAGAAGAATCAAAGTCAAACTCCAAACAAGGTAACTAAAAAATTATGAAAAGGAGTCAAGACCCTAATCGGCACAAGATCATATAATAAATACAAATAATTAATGAAAACAAAATAAAATAAAAATAATTAATAGAAAATAAATCAAATAAAACAAAAATATACACAATTAAATATATATATATATATAAAATACAGGGTTGAGACTCATTAAACAAATAACAAAAATACTAAAAGTAGTTAAGAATGAATGGGATGATAAAATACTTAAAAAAACATGAAGGATCAAGAATATAAACTCTAATGAAGAATAAACCAACAACAAATATTATAAAAAGGACACCAATACCTACACAGATAAATAAACAGACATAATTAACCCAAAAAGAAACCTAAAAAACTAGGAGGACAGGACAAAGACCCAACTTCTACTAATAATCCAGCCGTCTCTATTCAAATTATTGGGCCTTTTTTCGATTTCTAGGGCCTTCCTTAATTCAAATTATTGGGTCTTTTTTCGATTTCTAGGGGCTTCCTTAATTTACGATGATGGAAATGACTAAACCTAGCAATGACTTGGGTCTCCTCAATGTAGATGTGATGCTTAAATTTATCTGCATGCTCTCCTAAAGTAGAGCAGGTCCTACCATACTTAATGTTAGCGACATGCTCACAAATCCTTTAATTAATCGAGCGACAAATCTCACTAATGTAAAGAATCCCATAAACACATGAAATAACGTAAACATAACTATTTTTTAAGATACAAGATTGAAGTCAAAGCAAATCTCATTTTTCCGTGGCTCGTGGGCAGACAATATTGGAAAGTCTCATTTTAAACAAAGGGAAAATCATGTGTTGTTTCAAGCTTTTTTAGGAGACCTTATGTTATCACGGCTCTTTTAAAAATTATTGTTCATAGCCTCTAAGGGGGTTTAAAGATTTTAAAAGAAACATATTTTGTTTTAATGTTTTATTAAAAATAAGATTATTTTAGAATTTTTTAAGGTTCATGATTTTAAAAGTGTAAAGAGATTTTTTTTTTTTTTTTTGGGAAGTTTTGAGCTAGAAAAAGGAGTCATTTAATTTTTTTTTGGGGGGTTTTATTTAAGAAGCTTTGTCAAAGTTTTTGTTTTTTTTTTTTTTTTTTTGTTTTTTGACTAGAAAGACATGTATCCCCATTTAAAAATGGCTTCTTGCAATTCTTTGCCACAAACCCCGACTCTGTTTGGAAAGAATTATGAGTTTTGGTCTTTAAGAATGAAGGCATTTCTGCAAGCACAAGAGTGTTGGGATACACTTCAGAACTCCTATGTAGAGCCGACCTAAGAAGCATGGGTGACCATGACCAATAATCAGAGGGATGCAACTATTGAACTAAAAAAGAAAGAGCACATAGCCAAATGTTGGATACAAAAATCAATGGATGACTCTATCTTTGACAAAATCACTGGTGCATCCACGACAAAATATCTGGTGCATCCACAACAAAAGAAGCTTGGGATATTTTGGAAATTGTGTATCAAGGTACGATGAAGAAAGTTAAATTGCAGACATTGAGAGCCCAATTCAAAACCTTGAAGATCACTGACACAAGGAATTTGGACTAGTACACAGCTAGAGTCATGGGAATAGTAAATTGGATCAAACTCATTGGTGAAACCATACATATAAGAAGATTGCTGAAAAAGTCCTTCGAAGCCTGCCCAAGAAATATAACATGATTGTAACAACCATTCTAGAATCCAAAGATTTTACAACTTTCTCAGTACAATAATTGGTTGGATCACTTTTGGCACATGAAACAAGACTCAACTTTGCAGAATATTCCATGGAACAAGCCTTCAAAGCACAACTCTCTATTGGTAATGGTGGAGGTAGAGGATATAGAGGTGGAAAAAAGCAAGGCAAAGGCCGAGGCAAAGGAAGATCAAAACATCATCATGCATCAGAGCAATGAAGAACTTCACAAAACCAAACTCAGAGAAGCATAACATGGAGAAAATCTAATGTCCAATGTTATTATTGCAAGAAATTTGGGCATTATGAACATGAATCATAAAAGAAATAGACAGATCGGTACATAGGGAATGCCCATATCTTGAACAATGAAGGAGAATCCTGTGAGACCATGTTTCTTTCTTGCCATCTATTTGAAGACACTCATAGCGAGGCCCTTTGGTTGCTGGATAGTGGCTGCAATAATCATACGATAGGTAATAAAAATTTGCGTTCTTACCTTGATCCTTCCATAACATCATAAATTACCCTTGGAGATCGTTCCTGTATTAAAGCTGAAGGAAAAGGTATTGTCCTAGTTCTTACCAAACAAAACTAACAGAAATACATACCTGATGTTTATTATGTTCCACATTTGAAGCATAAACTCATTAGTGTAGGACAATTGATGGAACATGGTTATGATGTGATGTTCAAAGGAAACAAATGTTATATCTATGACAAACTTCTCAATAGAAGACTCATAACATTTAAAGTTGAAAAAAACAAGAATATGATTTTTCCTTTGAATCTTAAAAGTCGAAACCTCTCACAGTCGTTTTCCCACAATATGTCAAAAATAGTTGAATCTCAGCTTTGGCATTCTAAGTATGTCCACATCCCATTCAATGTAACTATTTTAATATAACTATTTTAAATATTAAGAAGAGCTTTCATTTTTCATTCTTTTTCAAAGATGAGATTGAATTTTCTTGCAATAGGCTCTTGAAGCTATTGATTAAATGTCAATTTGGTGTACATAAGCTTTAGAGTTTGATTTAAGTTTTACCAGGGATTTTAAAGTTTTGACTAAGACGTCACGAGTTCAACCACATTCGTGGCCTTTTGACAAGAGCTTGCGGATGCCCGTGTCTCTCACGGGGCGTTGGTAGCCAGGGGTTACGCGGAGTCTCGGCCAACATTCTAATCGTGTTGTCAATGCTTTAAAACATCAATTTTTGGCCTAGCAGGCGTCACGGGTTCAATCCGTATGCGTGGGATTTTGGCACGGGGTTGCGGACCACCCAAATCTCTGACCGAGCACTGACAACTAGGGATTTCGCTCCTTGTTAGCCAACGTCCGAGTCACATGGATGTTTAAAACATTAATAAAAATTAAATTCTTGATGTCATCGGCCTTGATGGTAAGACTTGAACTTCTATTTTTATGTTTTACCATTTTGGTTTGCATGTAAATGCAAGTTAGTTTATTATTTTTATTTACAAAAATTTACATAGGGTTAGATTTTTACTTAGTTAATTTCCTTTGGATGTTTTTTATTTTAGATATATAAGAATATGATTTTCCGTAAATCAAAAGCAATTAATTAATTAAACATAATTTTATATCTTATTTTATAATAAAAAATAATTAAAAATTAAATAATATTTAGAAGAGAAATGGTTGGTTCAAAACCTTATCTTCATGAATAAAACAATAAAAAAAACTTATTTCATATCCCATAAAAATTTAAATAATCATTTAAAGAAAATAGTCTTTAAAATGATTCAAACTTACCATAACAAATATAATTATCTAAGAAGGTTATGTGGTGGCATATATCTATTTAAGTAGCATGAACATAGATATAGGCATGAACATAGATATAAGTTTGAAATGTGTGTATTAAATGAAAGTTTAAATTTGTTTGGTTAAATTGTATTTAATAAACATTAGAAATGTGTGTATTATATGAAAGTTTAAATTTGTTTGGTTAAATTGTATTTAATAAATATAATGTTTATAAAAATTTAAGTGAAAAAATATTGCATATATCTTGTTATAACTAGCCTTGATTCACCTTAACTCTTGATCTAGCAAGAGGATCGAATTTCTTAAGGTGCAAACTTCTTTCTTGAGTGAAAAATTTGAGGAATGGTTTGCACTTTGAAGGGATTTCTTCTAAGTGCAAACCTCTTTTTTAAGTCAAAAACTTAAAGAATGGTTTACACTGAAGTTTAATAGATTCAGAGTTAAGATGGATCTAGGCTCGTATAGAGTCCAATATGATATAGATATTGTAATGTCAATGTAAACATTTCAATGTTAGATTAATTAATAATAAAAAATAAGAAAATACAATTTATTATATTTTAATTTTATTTATTAATAAAAGTTATAACATATAAATAATAACTATAAATTAAGATCCATTTAACTATATAAATTAAAATAATGATTGACTCTATAACATATTTAAATTTAATTAATAAGCACATAAAAACTCAATGCTTACAATAAACTTGAAATATGACAAGATTCTTAATAATAAATATTAAACCTCACTTTACCATGGATATTATTAACTTGTCAATACATTTTGTTGCAATATCATGACTTATCAATATCATCAACAAAAACCATAACTCATTTCACAATCAAATTTTTTTTATTTTAATTTAATTATTGTAACATTTTTTAATTAAATCTAAAAGGTTATAATTACTTAGATATATATAAATCCTCTATCCTCACTACTGCTACTAATAATATTACGTGGATATTCCATAGAGTGTAAATCTAAGATCTTAATAAAATTAAAAATACCAATACTATTATATATAGAGATGTGGAAAATTATATAATATAAATAATATTATTAAAAACCAACATAGATTTATCTTAACTAAAGATCTACGAGAGATGAGAGAAACCATCTCTCAAGGTGCAAATATTTTTTTAAGTTTTTCACTAAAAAATAAGTTTGCATCTTTTTTATAGGTCATTTTGTTACATCCGATCAATAGGCCTCCTGATGGGCTCAATCAACATCCTATTCCCCTTGTCATCATCATTGCACAAAGCCTTAAGAATGTATCTTTCATTCCCCAAATTTTCTACCTAGAATTGCATCAACTGAGCCAATTTTAAGAACAATGCACCCTGGCCTTTTGTTTGACAATGTTCACCTACAGGTTGCTCCACTGTGGCTTTCATTGATTACCTATAGGTTTCTCCCCTTTGCACATGCGTTGGTTCTAGAAATTCGGGAAAAAAATAAACTCTGGAAGCCTCCTCTTCTAGAACTTCCATAATTTGTTACAACCATTTACTTCAGATAAAACATTCAGATCCTATATTATCCTACTTTGGAGTTTCCTTCCCTTATCCTTTGATCACATCCTCCTATCAAAGGTAGATCTAATTGGTAATTGGATAATAACTCCCAACTTACCCCACTCCTCTATATATTTACAACCTTCCATATGCAAGGGGTTGACTTTTAGAGAATGATTTTACCATTATGTTGTTGTGGTGAGAGGTTTCATTTCATGCATTTAGGGTGACTAGAGGTGCACATTGTGACAAGGAAGGGACAAGTTAGCCTTGGAGGAGCTCTTCTACAAGATCAACACCTATTTATTGTTATAAACGCCTTCCATTTACATTAATGCAAATAATTCTTAGTTTTCCTAGATGTGGTGTTGTTATTTCATGTATTTCAATACCATGTTGATCTATTGAATAGAGTATTTAGATGATACTACATATATCTCGTAGTTTCCTGGCTTGTGTTATCTGATTGTGCAGGTTTTAATTTTTGCAATCAGACCTAGAATGAGAGCATTCAAGCTAGAGAAGGAGCGAAGCCCGCAACGGATTCTAGGTAGGCTTCATTACATCATCTATTTACTTTAAGGAAAGCATTGAGCTCCTTGTTTCTCTCTTGTTTTAGGTTAGCTACCAAACCTAGGGGAGATACTTTTGTTTGCAATTGCAGATCTCGCTTAAGAAATTGACGACTCCACTGGGGAACAATGTATCCCCTTGGTGGTCCCTTTTTTCATTGTGTTTTATTACATCCTTGATAGACTTTTATTGCTTTACCTAGCCAAGAACAAACCTAGGAAGTGATTTCATTGATACTATTTTGCAATTTTTGTGTCAAAATACCATATCCTTAGACCAACGCACCCCCAGTATCTCTAACAAAGCATTGCACCTCACCTGGGTCCACTCTGTACAATTGTTGCAAAGCACTGGTGCCTCTTCTGCACCAGCGTTGGCATTTGTTTTTGCAAAAAACTTGCCCTTGTTTTGAGTGTCTCTTTGATCAGCATACTTCCGATTGACCTTCCCTAAGTCTTGAGTGTCTTGTGCTCTCTCTAAAGCCTCTATTTGGTTTGCATTTGTGTTTGATTTCCTTTGCTAAGAATTGATTTTGATTTTTTCTTTGTTCTTATCATTTGGTCACTTGCAAACAAATTTTGTTTGGTCATTGACCGCTAGGATGAATTGTTGTTTGAGTCCTCATTTTGAAAAATGCATTTGACTAAGTGATTAAAATTTTGTATCTTAGTTTTCTTCATTTCAAAAATTAAGTGTTTTGAAAATAAAAATCCTTGCATTTTCATCTATGGTTTTGTGTGTGAAATTGGAATTCCATAGTGTGAAATTGCATGTTTTTTCTTTCATTTTTTGCAAAAATAAAAATAAAAAAATCCTCCTCAATCACAAGGGGGTTTGAATTGTGTATGAGTGTTAATCGCCTTAGAGTGTCATTTCTTTTGAATTTTGAAATTTTCACCCAATTTCAATTTGAGTCCCTTGTTCATGAAATTTCAAATTACGTTTGATTTCATTGGAATCCTCTTGTGTTCGTTTTGAATAATTCTCTTACATAGATCACATTTGGATAGTTAGAATTCTCATTTTTATAGCAGAAAGGAAATTGTGTATAGATTACATTTATATAGTTTTCCGAGGAATAATGCATAGATTACATTACATGGTTTGGCATATTTTAATGCTTTGAATTGAATTGGAATAATCAAATTGAAAGATCTAGTTAGGAAGCTCTTGTTTGTTGCATCATTGTTTGCACCTCTTCCCTACATTAGATAGATTTCATCAAAATTGAAAAGACTTATTTTTCTCATATTAGTTGCATCATAAGTGTGTTCAGGTGACATCGAATTTTGAGCCTTGAAATCGAAATATAGTTGAAGATAATCTATAAACTTTACCTTAATGAACTATAAGAGCATTTGTAAAATTAACACAAACATTTAGACGTCTAGGCTAGAGACATGTTCTAGAGTTGTTAAATGTAGAAGCTATCATTGTTTTCCAACGTTGTATCTCGGGGGTGATATCTCGTTCCACATATGTAAGTGTATAGGATTATACTACGTGAACCTTCGAGTATATTGGATGACGCTCCATGCATGAAAAGTATATGGGAACGATCTCATCGAACGATTACACATTACACATCACTACTACGGACTGCACACCCATGTATCGTCAAGTATATTTTGGGAGTCCCCTATAGGTTTCTATCCATCCATAGGTAACAAAATCAGCCACCTTTTATACCGTGATACACCGAGCATAACATTTCGGGAGATTTCCTGCACATACATTAAGTCCTTCCTTTGCCAAGGTGTATATTGCAGTTCACAGTTCCTTGGTAAATCGTTATGTCTAGTAACCCATTTGTTTTTTTTGTGTCTTTAATTTCTAAAATCAATTGATTGACCGTGGAATAATATCCTTCCCATGGAATAATTCATTAGTGGATCTTAGGTTGAGACTAATGGCAACAATTCTAGAGTCTACAAATCAAGGGAAGCCCTCTGACGGGAATCATGGTCCTTTTCCTTCTTTTGAAAATATTAGTTCTCCTTATATGGCAACATTGTCCCTTCCCAGATGTATTATTGGTTTTCCAATTTCGTTAATTTTGACCCCTATGGTTTTGAATGTCCAAACTGCTTCTCAACCGAGTTCTCCTCCACCTAAGCAACATCAACCTCATGTTGATCCTAAAGTTGACCCTTTTATTTCTTCACCTATTGTTTCTTCATCCCTTTCTTCCTCTTCGTCTAGTGAAAGTCTTGATTCTAGTAAGGACGAAGCTAGGAAGAAGAAGAAAAGGATGAAGAAGAAGAAGCAAAATAAGCAGGGGGTAACCAAGCAACCATTGCTACAGATGAAACTAGTAGGGAAAAATCTTCCAATCAACCCCATAAAGTTAAATTACCTTGCATGTTATGTAAGGATGACCACCTTCTTAGAGATTGTCCTGGTATAGGTATTAGAAGTGTGGTCCATAGCCTCACATCGACCTTTGTTGTTAGCTTATGGAGATCATGTTGGTGACAAACCCTCAAATAGCAATACTAAGGTCCATGGGAAAAAGGGTAAAGTCAAATTTCCTTGTAAGTTATGTGAAGGGAATCATCTTATTCACCTTTTTCCTTACATGGAAGAAGCCTCAAAAGTGTTGGAAAACCTTACAGCTTCTCAGCCATGACTTCTAGCTGGCTACCGAAAGATTTCTCCCAATCCTCCACTAGTTGTTGAAGTGATTGATCATAATCCAAATTAAATCAATCATTCTCTCTTTGAACGTGAATCCCATGAGTCCGTTCCCGGCCAACCATTGGTTGAGAAAATAGTTGAATCAATTTCACCTTTAGTTGAACATACCTTTCCTGTGGAGAGTGAACTTTATAACACTCAGGTTCTTCTTGTTTCTTCGGGTTTAGATGAACTCGGGGATAGTTCTCCCGTTCCCACAACATAGGGGGAAATCCTCCCATTCCCCTATAAATTCAGAGTAGTTCTCTCGTTCCCATAACAAAATGAGGAAGTTCTCTTGTTCCCACGACACCCCCTCTAAGTAGTCTTGTCACTCCCTTTGATTGGATTCGACTAGCAAGATATCCTCTTCCTCCTTATGTGCCCTTCCATATCAAAGTATAGGCTTATAATATGGTTGTACCTAGCACAATCATAGATGAAGGTGCATATGTTAGTATTATATAATCAACTACTTGACAAGCTTGAGGTTCTCCGCAACTTGTGCCTGTTACCTAGAATCTGTTTGATTTTAACATAGGAATCAATCAACTGTTAGGGATCTTTCCTAAGTTGCCTATTACTTTGGGAGGAAAGTCTGCCTATATCAATGTGATGGTAGACCAAGGCCCTTTGGAATTTAATTTACTCCTTGGGTGTGACTATGTTTATGTCATGGAAGCTCTTGTCTCTTCACTTTTTCATGTGATGATTTTCCCGCATGAAGGAAGAATTATGACTATTGATCAACTTTCATTCATTGGTCCTAATTTGGTTCCTAATCAACCAACATCCCTAAATGGTCTATATATGCAAGCGGTATCTCCCCCGCCATAGATTTTAATAATACAAATAATATTATTAAAAACCAGCATAGATTATCTTAACTAAGGATGTACGAGAGATGAGAGAAATCATATCTCTCAAGGTGCAAACATTTTCTTAAGTTTTTCACTAAAAAATAAGTTTTCATCTCTTTTATAGGTGCCTCTTTTGCACTAGTGTTGGCCCTTGTTTTTGAAAAGAACTTTCCTTGTTTTGAGTGTCTCTTTGATCAGCCTACTTCCAGTTGGCCTTCCCTGAGTGTTGAGTGTCTTGTGGTTTCTCTAAAGCCTCCATTTGGTTTGAATTTGTGTTTAATTTCCTTTGGTAAGAATTGGTTTTCATTTTTATTTGTTCTTATCATTTGGTCACTAGCAAACTGATTTCGTTTGGTCATTGACCACTGGGATGAATTGTTGTTTTAATTCTTATTCTAAAAAGTGCATTTGAATAAGTGATTAAACTTTTGCATCTTAGTTTTCTTAATTTCTAAAATTAAGTGTCTTATAAAGAAAAATCTTTGCATTTGCATCTATGGTTTTGTGTGTTAAATTGGAATTCCCTAGTGTGAAATTGCGTGTTTTTGCTTTCATTTTTGCAACAACAAAAAAAAAAAAAAATCCTCCTCAATCACCCGGGGGGGGTTGAATTGAGTATGAGCATTAATCGCCTTTGAGTGTCATTTCTTTTGAATTTTGAAATTTTCACCCAATTTCAATTTGAGTCCCCTGTTCATGAAATCTTATATTACATTTGATTTCATTGGAATCCTCTTGTGTTTGTTTTGAATAATTCTCTTGAATATATCACATTTGGATAGCTAGAATTCTCATTTTCACAGCAGGAAAAGAAATTGTGTATAGATTACATTTACATAGTTTTTAGGAGAATCATGCATAGATTACATTACATGGTTTGACATCTTTTAATGCTTTGAATTGAATTGGAATAATGAAATTGAAAGATCTAGTTAGGAAGCTTTTGTTTTTTGCATATTTGATTGTTGCATCATTGTTTGCATCTCTTGCCTACACTAGATAACTTTCATCAAAATTGAAAAGAGTTATTTTTCTCATATTAGTTGCATCATAGGTGTGTTCAGGTGACATCGAATTTTGAGCTTTGAAATTGAAATATAATTGAAGATAAACTATAAAATTCACCTTGATTAACCTATGGAGCATTTGTAACATTAACACAAACATTTAGGGGTCTAGGCTAGAGACGTGTTCCAGCGTCGTCAAACGTAGGAGCTATCATTGTTTTTCAGTGTTGCATCCAGTGGGTGATATCGAGTTCCACATACGTAAGTGTATAGTATCATAATGCATGTACCTTCGGGTATATTGGATGACACTCCATGCATGAAAAGTATATGGGAACGCTCTCATCGAACGGTCACACATTAGACATCACTACTACGAACTGCACTCCCACGTATCGTCGAGTGTATTTTCAGAGTCCCCTATAGGTTTTTATCCATCCATAGGTAACCGAGTTTGCCTCCTTATATACCATGAAATATAGAACATAAAATTTGGGGAGATTTCCTGCATGTAAATTAAGTCCTTGGTTCGCCAAGGTGTATATTGCAATTCACGGTTTCTTGGTAAACCTTTATTCTTAGTTACCCCTTTGTTTTTTTTGTGTCTTTAATTTCTAAAATCAATTGATTGACCGTGGAACAATATCCTCCCCATGGAATAACTCCTTATATCTTAGGTTGAGACTTATGGTAACAATTCCAGAGTCTACCAATCAAGGGAAGCTCTCTGACAGGAATCCTAGTCCTTTTCCTTATTTTGGAAATATTAGTGCTCCTTATACGGAAACGTTGTCCCTTCCCAGATTTACTATTGGTTTTCCAGTTTGGTTATTTTCTATCCCTATGGTTCTGAATGTCCAAACTGCTTCTCAACTAAGTTCTCCTCCACCTAAACAACATCAACCTCATGTTGATCCTAAAGTTGACCCTTTTCTTTCTTCACCTATTGTTTCTTCATCCCTTTCTTCCTCTTCACCTAGTGAAATTCTTGATTCTAGTAACCATGAAGCTAAGAAGAAGAAGAAAAGGACGAAGAAGAAGCAAAATAAGTAGGGAAAAACCAAGCAACCATTGCTACATATGCTACTAGTATGGAAGAATCTTCCAATCAACTCTCTAAAGTTAAATTCCCTTGCATGTTATGTAAGGGTGACCACCTTATTAGAGATTGTACTGGTATAATTCTTAAGGTATTACAAGTGTGGCCCATAGACTCACATCGATCTTTGTCATTAGCTTCTCGAGATCATGCTGGTGACAAACCCTCAACTAGAAATAGTAAGGTCCATGGGAAAAAGAGTAAAGTCAAATTTCTTTGTAATTTATGTGAAGGGAATCATCCTATTCACCTTTTTCCTTACATAGATGAAGCCTTAAAAGCGTTGGAAACCCTTACAGCTTCTCAGCCACGACTTCTAGCTGGTTACTAGAAGCTTTCTCTCAATCCTCCACTAGTTGATGAAGTGATTAATTAGAATCTAAATTCAATCAGTCGTGCTCCCTCTGAATGTGAATCCCATGAGTCTGTTCCTAACCAACCTTTGGTTGAGAAAACAGTTGAATCAATTTCACCTTCAGTTGAACATACCTTTCTTGTAGAGAGCGAACCACTCAAGTTCTTCTCATTTCCTTGGGTTTTGATGAACTAGGGGATAATTATCCCGTTCGCACAACGTAGGGGGGAAATCCTCCCATTCCCATAGCACTTCAGAGCAATTCTCTCATTCCCATAACACAAGGGTAAGTTCTCCCTTTCCCACGACACCCCCTCCAAGTAGTCTAGTCACTTCCTTTGATTGGAGTTGACTTGAAAGATATCATCCTCCTCCTTATGTCCCCTTTTAGATCATATTACAAGATTATAATGTGGTTGTACCTATCACAATCATAGATGAAGGTGCATATGTTAGTATTCTATCCTCAACTACTTGATCAACTTTAGGTTCTCCGCAACTTGTGCCTGTTACCTAGAATCTGTTTGCTTTTAACAGAGGAATAGGTCAACTATTAGGGATCCTCCTAAGTTGCCTATTATTATTATGTGATGGTAGGCCAAGGCCCTTTGGAGTTTAATTTACTTCTTGGGTGTGACTATGTTTATGTAATGGGAGCTCTTGTCTCTTCACTCTTTTGTGTGATGAGTTTCTTGCATGAAGGAAGAATTGTGACTATTGATCAACTTTCATTCATTGGTCCTAATTTGGCTCCCAACCAACCAACATCCCTAAATGGTCCTTATATGCAAGTGGTATCTCCCCTGCCACAGATTAATTATGTAGCAACCTTTTCCATGCCCATGACTACTTACAATCTGGTAAGTGATATGGTGAATCATTTATTGGGGGCATCAGAGTCTGATCTCTCCATTGGCTCCCTTGATATGTATCCCTTCCAGAGCGTTGTTATCCCATTTGATGAGAACCTCTTGGAAGCCATGGCCTATTGGTGGTCATGATCAAGGTCCTGGGAAAATATCATTTTCTTGTGTCAAGCTCGTTAAAAAATGAAACAAGGTTGGAGTAGAGTTCCTTTTCTTGTGTTAAGCTCATTAAAAAATGAAACAAGGTTCTCAGAGTAGAGTTCCTTGTCTTGTGTCAAGCTCATTAAAAAATGAAACAAGGTTGGAGCAGAGTTCCTTTTCTTGTGTGAAACTCCTTAAAAAATGAATCAAGGTTCTCGGAACAGAGTTCCTTGTCTTGTGTCAAGCTCATTAAAAAATGAATCAAGATTCCTGGAGCAGAGTTCCTTTTCTTGTGTCAAGCTCGTTAGAAAATGAAACAAGCTCTTATGAGGATAGTTCTTTTACTATGTCAACCTCGTTAAAAAATGAAATAGGTTCCCCTGAGACGAGTTCCTTGTCTTGTGTCAAGCTCGTTAAAAAATGAAACAAGGTGTCATGAACATAGTTTTTTTCCTGTGTCAAGCTCATTAAAAAATGAAAGAAGTCCCCTTCTAATTCGAGTCTTTCATTAGATCTTGTAACTTCCCAGTCAAGTGTTTTAATTGATCTCGTAAATGACCTTCATTCTATCCACCCAGTAACCAATAGTCTACTTAGGTGAATAAAATGAAGCTTGGGAGGCACATACCTTGAATTGAGTCTTTATGTTGGGGGCATTCAAACTTATTTCAAATATAGTTTTCTCTATTTCAAGGTTGTGTAAAAATGAAACCACTTTCAAGCATAGTTTCCCATGCTTCAAGCTTGCGTAAAAATTAAACCAATTTCAAGCATAGTTTCCCATGTTTCAAGCTTTTGTAAAAATGAAACCATTGCCATTTTATCCTTCGTGATTGCCATTTTTATCAGCTTGTTTTTTCCAGATGAGCCTTGGTTTTTTCATTCCATCATCACCATTTGCTTGGGCAATCATACACTTTCACTTGGCTTTTAGCCTTTCTTGAGGAACCACTGGGATGAGTGGGATTATTAGTTAGCCTCTTCACCTTTGCGTGTTTTGAGAAGTTCCATCATGACCATAACCAGTTGCTACCCTTTATACCACTCATTCCTCTAGGTGGAGTCCTCTTTTAGATCTTTTTAGACTCCCAAAATATGAAAAGATTGCCGAGCACTTTTCTTTTCGAACTCGTAAAAGTAAATGAAAAGACGTATATTCAGTGTAAGTTTAACCCTTTTTCAGATTGAGATAGTCTATTTACAAAAAATGAATGACTTGAACATGGCTAAGAGGTTCTCTTGAGTATTGTTTTCAACCTTTTCGAACTTGAGAGACTATCTACCAAAAGGGACATTTGGAGTTTTCCTTTTCACCTATTTTTCAAACTCTCTAAACATGAAAAATATGTCGAGTTTTACCTTCGCTGGACTTGTTAAAACTTCAAACAACAATGGACTTGTCAAACATGACAAGGCCAAACCTCTCCTTCTCAGGGTTCGTTAAACATACATAGAGGGATTCATCCGAAGGGCGAATTTGCAGATCAAGTATATGTTATCCTCCTCAAGTTTGTTAAAAAATAAAGAGGTACTGACCAATATGGTTAGGGAAATTGGGAAAACGGGGAATTCCATTTGCTAATGGCAGCGAGTCGCTCTTGAACATGACGCTCTTCCACTTCATCTCTGTGGCTATTGGATTAGGTAATCTGCTTGTCTTTTAGTTATCGTACAATTTTTAGAGCCTCCATTTCGGTTTTGGGTCAATGCTCGAAACTCCATTCAATGTCAGTGATGTGTTCAAGAGAAATCATTGAGTTGACATTTGTTAAAATACTCTTAAGCCTTCATTCCATGTTTTCCTTTCCTAATCTAGTTCCGTATCAGCATCATTCTATCTCTATTATGATACCTGTTTTGTGTTGTTGATGGGGGATACATCAAGACCCTCCTGCGATGGGCTACTTTTCTTCGCCATCAACTCATTATCCAGGAAGTTGACTTAGAAACACACCCTTTGGTACCTTGGTGCTCTCATACATCAATGTCAAGTTTCCTTGCTCTCAGCGACATGTTTACATCAATGGCCTTCGATCGAAAGACTATGTGTTGTGTTTGACATCAACTCATTTACTCACACCATATAGATTGTACCGTAATACCTTGAGAGCCATTAACATCATCAGTAGTTTCTCTCATGTTAGTTAATGACTTAGATCATCGACCTATAATGATATGGTGTCCTACCATGCTCGACTTTAACCCATTGATTCACATGGTTAGACTCAGACATTGATTGGTTGTGTGATAGAGGTAGAATAACCTAGATTTAGTTTCATCCATCCAAGCTGCAATTTTAAGAGTTATACAAAAATCATTGATGATACATACAAGGATAGCATACAAGGAGTTATATATATCTTTCACTCAAATTGTTAAACCTGCGAATTTTGTGTATCGAAATCATTGATGATACATACAAGGATAGCATTGAGGGTGAGTTATGTACAATGATGCGCTTCACCTAAAAATGAAATCCAAAATATAGCTTGAATTTTAGGGCACACATTTAGATGCAAATAAAAACTTTCGAAAGTGACATTAATGACCAATCTAGATAATAATAAAAAATTGTTTACATATAAGTCTGAAAGCACTTTTAATATATATATATATTAAAGTGATTGAAATTAGGTTAAATTTTATTTTTGTGTTGTAAGGGGTTTTACAGTCTAATATAGAGTAGATGTCAAGTGTAAATATTTAACATACATTTAACATTTAACAAATTTAATCTGATGTTAATGTGGCTAGTAGTTAAAAATTGATATAATTATTATGTGTAAACAAAATATAATTTCAACAATGGTTTTGCCAAAAGTACAGTAGAATTGGATTCATGGTACAATGTGAAGTGGAATTTTGTTTATGAGAAAAGGTGAAATAATTAAAGTAAAATAGCTAATTTAATGGTGGTGAACTTTAACTTTTGAATATATACCGTATATATATATATAATTACTCATGGCCGAAGATGCTAGAGATGTAACTATAATGTAAACATTTTGACTCCGTAAAAATAAAAGTAAAATATGGTAGAGATGTGTAATAAAATAAAAATAACCTTATAAAAATTAATAATAAAAAAAAACTAAAAAATGACCCATGGTATTGACTCACGATATTCATGTGTAATATAACCTATTTAAGGGGGAAATTAAACTAGCCTAGAACGATCTTACTTTGATGTTATATTTAGATATCCATGTAGCCTATAAAGGTAAAATGTTTTTATGGATATGTTCAAACTTGACATTTGTAAGATCTATTTTGCGGTCCTATGTATTTTTGTATGTTTTGTTTCTATAGTTGAATGGGTGAATACATAATATGTATATATGTTGGGTGATTAATTTTACTAGCTTCCCAGATATATTGGGTAAAATATTATACTATAACATTATATTTTACTCAATATTTAACCTCAAGTAGTGCATTTTTTATTGTAATTTTTCTTTATATTTGAAGTTTAAAGGTAAACAAACTCAACTATAAAATTAGAAGGGGTGGGAGAAAATTTTGAGTAAAATGTAATATTTAGATTGAGAGAGATGGGAAATATTAGGTGAATGTAATAATATTACATTTTAATTAGTAACATTTAGATTAGGGTGAGAGAGATTAAAACTTTTTTTAAATGAAAAGAAAACCCTTAATAAATCAATATTTAAAATAAATTTAAACTGGTTATAATATATTTAAATTTTTTTATATTTATATATATTAAAATATTTATCTATTTTTATGAGTAAATATTATATAATTTAATAAAAATTGGAACCAATTATTTGTGTCCCGGCACTAAACACATAAAAAGTGAGTTATAATGAATAAATAAATCATTTTGCATAAACGGATAATTCGTAACTAGACAAGATACACCTCATCTTCATAATAAGAGACATTGACAGCAAGAGCAACAATTGTTTCATGATTAGTTTAGTCGAAGATGTAAAACCATTGCATCTACGAAATCAGACGCTCATTTGTTTATAAAATAAAAAAAAAAAAACCAAGCAAAATTAACAATTATTTACTCCCACGTACATGCAGTCCTTGTTAAGATTCAAAGTTTGTCCTTCTTTCTTATGTCATAAGCTAACATTCAATTAAATGATTTCTATTTTGTCAATATTAATGATGAAGATTAAGTTAAGTGTGTTTAATGAATACTATAGTATCTATATTTTGTTATGTGGCTTAAATAGTATTTGCATCATTGCTCATTTACACGCTTAAAAAGCATTGATAAGTAATATAAAAACCTATTTTTAGAGAACCTGCTTTTACGTTTACATGTATAATTTGGCATTGGGATGAGAAACTAATTTATGCTAGCTTTTCATCATCTTATTGGGGGTGCAACAATCACTTGACATAGCAAAGATGCTCCCGAAGTGAAAAAATACCGGAGTTTTCTAAATTCAAACACTGAAAATGGAAATTTCTCCAGGAATAACAATATCTGCTTAGGAAGAAATCGTAACTTCTAATATATTAATATTGAAAATTACATGTTGTATCAACTGCATAAAGTATTATGCTTAAACAAATATGGATCTTTCCATCTATCCATTAAGTGCCAGTTCATAGTATCATGTCTATTTACAAAAAACTATAGCAGTATTAAGCAGTATATAGTCTGTTAAAGTAAAAATATAAAGTAGAAAGTGTGGATGAAAAAGTTGTCGAGGATCATGATGTTAGATCTTTTGGATCCGCCGCTGCTAGATGCTCTATGAAAAACATGTGGTAGTATTGATAGCTTTCCTGTCTCTATTCTTCCTATATTATCCATTGACTGATGGGCTGCTGCGCGACTTCCTTGGAAAGATTGTAAGAAATTTGGTTCCTTTCCCTATAAATATGGTTACAAACAACAAAATTAAAATCAGATTTTAATGTTGTAATTTCGTCCAGTAGTCCTCTGAGCGTGTGCATGTGATAATGAGATAGGGACCAATTGATGACAATT
Organism: Pinus taeda; assembly: GCA_000404065.3. Taxonomy (NCBI): domain Eukaryota; kingdom Viridiplantae; phylum Streptophyta; class Pinopsida; order Pinales; family Pinaceae; genus Pinus; species Pinus taeda. Next base: position 6,837 of record APFE030360289.1, on the reverse strand, counting down.
TTGGATTCTCCAAATATTTGTATCCAATTGTAATTCTTCTCAGTTGCGAAGATGAGGAGAAGTCAAAGGCTATTTAGTTATGCATAATTGTTAATGCCCTAACCAAATCCCATCTTTAGTTTGTAAAAATGGTTCTCAGATATATATAAGATGGCACCACCTTCCTAGCTAGTTTCTTGGGAAAATACATCAAAATATGCACAGGGAAAGGATTTGTCAATGGCTTCAGGGGACATGTGGCAAATTCAGTGTGGTTGTTCCTCATATAGTATTAATTGATACAGAGCCTCAATGTTAGAACATGTGGTGTTCCAATCATTTTAAGTTCACTGAAATATTTGTTTGTTTCTTGCTATCCAAATGCCCCAATAGACTAATAGAGAAAGGTTGTGCAGTTTGTGTTCATTTGCATTGTGCCACCATAAGTGCCAGGTGGACAATATATTTGCCCCTTTCCATCTAAGATTTATTCCAAGAGACTAATATAGGTGATGCCATACGTACTAGGCCATAGGACAACATAAAAAAACATGGTCAATTGATTATGCATTTTCCTTACAAAGACATCAACATGAGGGGTTGTGAATGGATCTACTTTGAAGAATATCATCAGTAGGAGCATTTTTGTTTATCAGGCACCACATGAGAAGTTTTTTTTTTCGGGGGAGTTTTTAATTTCTAGAGAGGACGCCACCACTAGTCAATTATATCAGGTTCTCGATCCAAATATATAAACATGTATCCCTCTTTTGGAGTGTATCTACCATGGCAGGATATGACCCATATCAGTTCATCCTACCAATATGTTATTCCGACATGGGATTCACCAAATGCGCTAATATATCTGTCCAATCCTATCTCCATTGTTTGGGGATCGATTTCCATGCTTGAGAGAGAAATGATGTGTGTTCATCATCTGCAATCTAAGATAGATATTTTATGCCTGCACAATCGTGATACTTCATGAGCTCATGTGGGATAAGGCATACATTCCCACATCCCTACCATGCATCTTTTCCAATTTAGATGTTTTCACCTGTGCCTACATGCCAAGCCAATCCTTGTTTTATGACTGATATGGATTTGGTGACTGCTCGCCAAATTGTGGATATGTTGGTTTTGTTCCTAATCGGGCTACGAATCTAGTCCAATATTGATTGGGGATATATATATTTATGGTATACCACTTCTTTCCAGAGACTAGTGGTGGTGAGAAGCTGCAAACCCATTTTTTCTGCTAGGGACTTTGCAAAACAATTGAGGTCCTTCATACCCCATCCACCCCATTTATTGGGTTTGGCTATCTAGTCCCATCTGACCCAGGCAAAAAACCTGCCTTCATGGCTTCTTGTCCATAAGAATTCGCGACATATTTTATTGGATTTTGCCGATGATGCCCTTGGGAATCCAAGTTAGGGCCATCCAATGTACTGGAATGGCTTCTAACACTCATTTGATGAGAACTAGTCTCCTAGCTCTTGACACCCATCATTGTTGCCAAATATTGATTATGGCCTCTATTTTTCCAATCAACCATGTCCAATCCACAATGCGATAATTGTTAGGTTTGAGTCTGTAGTCCAAGTATTTGATACCATCCTCAACAGTTAGGTGGTTGTATGGGAATTGTTGTAGTGCATATACATGATCATTGAGAGAGCAGTTAACAGTCATGATAGTGGACTTGAACTGGTTGGGCACCATACCGGTAGCTTTGCAGAATATAGCTAGGATATGCATAAAATTTGTTGAGTCCCTAATGGATCCATCAAGGAAAATGAGGACATCATAAAAAAAAAGATGTGTCAGAGAGAATACATCAGTCATTTTTACCCCAGATATATCCCCGGATATTTTGGAAGCAACGATGAGTCTAATCAATCCTTCCATGGTAAGAAGGAAAAGCAAAGGTGATAATGGGTAGCTCTGTCTGAGTCCCCATTCTGCATGAAATAAATTCGAGGCTGCTCCATTTATGAGGATGATGTAAGTGGCTGAGGAAACACATCACATGATCCAATTGATGAAGGAGTGAGGAAAACTAATATGGGTCAGAAGGAGGTGAAGGTAGGTCTAGCTGGTTCTATCAAAAGCTTTAGATAGGTCAATTTTGAGGATGATTCTCTTGAGGTTCTTAAGCTTGATGGAATGGAGACCTTCCTGGGCAGTACCTATGGCCTCATGGATCTGTCAATGATTGAGGAAACAAATTTTTTCTTTGGATATGTGACGGGATGTAATATGTTTGATACGATTAGCAATGATTTTGGAGATGAACTTTGTTATGAAACCAACTCACAATAAGATAGAAAATATAGTTGAACGCCTTAGAATTCAACCTCTTCGAGGGGGCAACCTCCTTTACATTACACAAATGAAAAATTCTTGGATGATACAAATGACAAAACCTCCTTTCTATATATAGGAGTCTAAGGAGTCACACAATAACCCAGCCGATCTAACAATAATAATATAAAGCCACAAAAATAACAATAGAGGAATTCTATGGGGCACAGAAATAACAATATGGGGACAATAGGGGCACAACAATATTAATAAGGGATCCAACTACAATAGTAATGGGGTAATCACTAGTATTATAGGTACCTAACATGCCCCTCTCCTTCTAAAAAGTGTTGTCCTCAACGCTTGAGTAGTTCTGGATGCTTCTGTATAAAATTCTCGTCCTCCCATGTGGAATCTTCAGCAGATAAGTTCTTCCACTTGATGAGATACT
>APFE030360287.1:890-23841 GCA_000404065.3 Pinus taeda | reverse complement strand
AATACTGAGGCTCATGAATAAATCCTTTTTCAGGTATGAACTAGGATGAAAATAGGGAAGATAGAATATATTATGTATGAACTAAGATCTAAATAGATTACCTCCCTCAAATCTTCCGGTAGTACAACCCAACCCAAAAGTCACAAAATTATCCAGTGAGGATGATCACCAAGTCTAAATAATGCAAAAGGTATAAATTTAAAGCATCATGAGCCATCATTTGACTTGACACATAGTCATTACTTTCATGTCGAATACAATGGGAATTAACACTTAATATGAAGTAATGAAACATGGTACATCATGTGTCTCAGGAACCGTAATCACTAAATGAGTGAGTTGAGCTTGTTGTGTGAAGCATCTTTGGGCAAAATTTAACGGAGAACCATGGGTGCCAATTGTGAAATCATTATCTATTAACATTTAACAAATTAGAAGAATTCCATAAACTATAATAAATTAGTTGGCATTTAACAATGATAGTTAGAAGTTTAGTAGATTTCTTTCTAAGTTCATATACTTGTGACAATGCAATAAATTAAAGTAATTAAAATCCAAACATGATGAATTAGAGATAAAAAAGGTTTCATATGTTGATTGGTGCAAAGGATACCAAAAGGCTTCTAACCACATCACTATCATTACCTCTCCTTTTTGCATATCTATCTAAATACTGACTTTGTGTATGGAATAGTTAGAAGTAATTATACATGTATCAATGGGTCTTTCTCTTAAAATATCCATGCTTACATGTATCAATGGGTCTTTCTCTTAGAATATCCATGCTTACATTTTAGCTTCCATTTTCCTCTTAGTTAACATGAGATAAGCATATTGATCTTATAACTCTAATAGACATGAAAATAACCTTCACTACTTATAAGTAATAACCAAATTCCTTATAGTCTTCAACTTAGCAAAATACAATCTAGCCTCTAATTATTCTTCTCTTAATTCTTGCAACCTATATTTCAATCTAACCTAGGTTGGGTTCTACGTAAATCTAAGCAAACAAAGAGAAAGATCATTCCTCATGGTCATGGTAAAGGATATTGACATAGCATGTCTTCCCATGCGCCTTTATAGATAAATGTGCTTCTTGTAATACAAAAGACATTACATAAGCCAGCCATTATAAAAAATAAGATATGTTATAGATTCAAGAACTAAAAACTGCAAGTGCAAATTGGAATTTTCTTTGATATTCCCTCGACCCGTACACCTACCCCTCCAGGGGGCTCTTTACACACATATATATAAATTTTGATAGAAAGAATAAATACCCAATCACTGACAAGTACAGGGCACTTGGTATGGCACTAACGATCTTTAGAAAAGTAGGGTGTCGCCCGTAAAGCCCTCGGAGAACCTCACCTGTGTTGAAGCTCTCCTCAGTGAAAACAATCTTTCTTTAAATCCTGTGTACTCCGGCGTTTCAATAACTGGGTTTGGTCGTCGAAATTCCATGATTTCAAGGGCAGGGCTGCTCTGAAGCAAGCAACCCAACACAGCAATTTCCCCATCATCAAATTCCAATGTGTCTACTTGCAATATCCGAAGATTAGCGAGTGGACAGCTTAAACATTGGGGTATTGGGTTTCTAGCTAACTTCTGCATGGCAAAGGAAAAAACAAAGTCAGTTTTGCCTTAAAAATAAAGATAAAGGATGCACAGTAAACATTGGTATGATAGAAGTTATTTGTTACCGAAAGAAAGAGGCGACCGATGAACAAAAATTCGAGAGCAGGAAGCCTTTCGAACATCTTGTAAAGAGGAACTGTCATCTCTTCATCCTCGTCTTCCCTTTCCAGAAGATGGTCACAAATATCGAGGCCGAGTTTCTTCAATTTCTTGAAGGTGCTGACCATTTCAAGAAGCTTAGCAGCGGAGAAATTGAAATTGAAAAGCATATTCAATTCAACCAACCAACTCAAACCCTCAATTGTGAGAAAGCGGACGGCACGGGAAAGAGAAAGGTCGTGGAAGAACACCCGCGCCGTCAGAAGCGAATGTTTTGTCTCCAGAGTTATAAGTTTGGGAGAGTTAATTATGGTTAAGGTAAATGGCTTGCTAGCGTTTGTCACTGCCTTCACAGACATAAGCTTGGGGCAGTTTACGGTTAAAGTTTCCATGTTATAAATATCTAAAACTAAATCTGTAATGTTGGGGGCTGAGATCACAGGCTTCAGCTTGCCAGCACAACGAGAAATGGTAAGTTTTTGGAGAAGCGGACAGCGAGAAATGAAGAGGGATAAAGAGTCCTCGCTAATTTTGACTTCACAGAAACAGCAGGAAATCAGATAGTTGAATCCGAGAAAAGTGTCTGGAAAATCGGTAAGCGCGTAGTTGGAGAGTTTGAGGGTAGTAAGACGAGCACAGGTGAAAAGGGGAGCAGGGGGAGGGATTCCTATATAGAGTGTTTGGCGGAGAGCGATGCGTTGGACATTCTTGGATGCGGCATATTGCACCCATCTACACACATTCTCTCTAGTAAAATCCAATAATTCGCCATCCATGGAAAGACTAAAACTCTCTACATACGATGAATGCGCCTGTAGAATATTAGATATCGTATTCTCTACACATTGGCGCCGATATTCAGCCGTACGAATAGCACTCGGGAAATTTAGAGGGCCCATAAGAAGCACAGGGCTGAGTTCGAATTCAGAGATGTGGGTGTATGCATCTCTCCATCTCTTTGAGAGCACAGAGCATCTGATGGCCTCTTTGATCCAGATTTTCGAGAGAATGAGACCCACGATCTCGTTTGGAAGTGCTGACAGTCTGTCCTCCATCTCACAGAATTGAATGCACTTCTGTGTGTCCTTATTTTTTCAGGTCAGCTAGCAACTCACTTATTTCCCATCTTCCAATGATTTATTTCACTCAAAGATGGTTCTCAGATTTCTGGTGCACAAGAAAGTCTTTGAATTCTCCGCTTTTTCTGAATGCTTTTCAATTGTTGGCTCACTGTATTAGTTAACTTAAAATTTTTGCTTGAATTTTTAACTTAGAGAGTTTACTTGGAGTCATTACATACAGTTCGAAAAATTTAAATACTTTTGAGTTTTAACTCAGAGTTTACTTTGAATTTTGTTAAAAGCTTAAATTAAAAAACCTTAACAAAGGGATAATAAGGTACCTCTATGAAGATACATTTTAGATGTAACAGTGAAGTGTTGAAAAATCTCAATTAACAAAGTGATAAGTACAGTAAAGTAACAATCTTTTTAGTTTTTAGTTGCCAAGGGATAAAGCATGTGGGTGCATATTAAGTATCATGCAAAAGTTAATAATTGATTCACTGTCTACCATGGTTTAATGCATGAACTCAATGAACAGAGTGATAACTATAATAACCAGTAAATTACCGAAATAATTTATCTATAACTAGCACTGGACTTCAGGGAAAACTAGTTGTTAAATCTAAACAACAAATCAATATGGTAATTACACTGGCACAATTTAAATTAACTAAATTATAAATTATAAATTATAAATTTTAATCTTTCACTTAAAATAAAAAATGTTTTTTTAGTTTATTTATATATTTAATTTTTAATTTATATATTAATTTCAAAAATGTAAATAATTTTCAAAACTAAACAGAAAAATATTTAAATTTAATTTATTAAAATTATATATATTATGAGCAAGTTAAGCGGTTATTAATTATAAGTTGCGGGACTATTAAAAAAGATTCTAAAACTTCTTTATCTTGTAAAAATTTCAATTATTCATTATTTATATTATATTACAAATTATACTATGTTCATTAATAATATATAAATTTATGTCAGAATCTTTCCACTATACTTTTACAACATTACTTAAAAAAATAAATTAGGCATAATGCAATATGCAAAATCTCTCACGGAGTTATTGCCTAATGGTTGGAATGGCATGTAAACAAACTAAGTTCAAATCTGGATGTGTATATATCTCTTGTTTGTGTGTGAGGGAAACATATTTTAACTCTTACAATTGATTTCTCTTTATCATTAAAAGGAATTAATGCACCTTCAACATGCTAAATTAGTTTTAGTAACTATTAGTAGGGTACATGTAAAGTGTGTGTAAAGTTAAAGAGAAACAAGGAAATAGAAATGGTAATGTGTGCATAGGCTAAGGTTGGCATGGTAGGACAATAAGTTGATATGGGTAGACTAGAAGATGATGTGGACACTAATGCCACATCAATAAAAACGTTTTCCATCTCTAAAAAAAGGTTAAAAAATGTTGTCATCTAGATCTAATTTCTTATTTTAACTATAATAGGATTATATAAATTTGGATCAAGATCAAATTTTAGGTGTAAGTCCATAATAACAAGGACTAAAAAATCATTGATGAGGGTAATGTTGCATTTGCAACCCTGAAATTTGGAAAATGAGCAACTAGCAACATTTAAAGAACAATATGGTACTATTTAATGGAAGCTTGGTTGATCATGCATTTTAGATAATAAGGAACAAAAGTAGGCACAAGGAAATCAAAATGAAAATTTAGTTACATTCCAAAAGGTTGAACTTGAGTTCAAGGGTAAAGGAAAAATCCACTATTCTAAGAGACCTTTTGACAATTTTTCAAATTGTGAACAATTAAAGTGAAAGTGATTTGGGATAAGGAATCTAGAGAAAATTTCCATGTAAACATTTAATCTCCTTAGCTGTTTGGACAACATTGTTTTAGTGATCATTTACCAATTTCCACTGCTTGAGATAGAGTAGTTTTAGCCAAAACTTCCAAGTTAAAAAGTGCAAAAAGGTCAACATATGATCTGTGTTTCATCATTTGAAACCTCCCTAGAAAATAAAAAATTATAGCAAAAATGCATAATTGACATATTTGAAATTGATTTCAGGAGCCTTCTGGAATCTTAACTTAGAACATCTCTCTGAAAATATAGTGAACCAATATCTAAAAAATGAACCAGATGTTATCCAAGTTTAACCAAATAAAACCTCCTAGAAAAAAGTTTAGAAAAAATACTTACACGACCCATTTGAAGCAACAAAACCTAGGATCATGAGCTATGGTACCAAATGTTATGAAACTTACACCTTAAACATGATAACAAAATAATAATTATAGTCCACTTCGAGAGGGAAACCTCATCTTACAATGAATACAATATACAAGACAAGGTTTGATGATCCTACGACTAGGTCTTCTTTGTGTATATATATAAGAGACAAAGGGTACACTTATAATAAAATGGGACCACCAAAGGTTTTGTCCTTCCTAACAATATAACTTTAGAAATATAATCACTCAACATTTAAGGCTTGATAAGATGTTTTAGGGTTAACATGAGGCTTATTAAGGGCTTAACACGTCCCTCCACTTCAAAAAAGATGTTCTTAACATTTGACCAACTGTTAGTGATTCTACATGAATCCCCAACCAACCATTTAAATTCACGGGGTTGATCATGTGATGAATTATTTTGAGGGACCCACCAAACATTAGCGTTAAGAAAGGATTGCATTAGAGAAAAAAGAGAGATTGGATAGTAATAAGAATGGTGGTTAACACTTCATGTGACCTAATAGTTTTCTATGGAAGTTTTAAATAACAATAGAAGATGCACCTAATTGTAAGTTTTAAACTTTTACAATAATTAATGCAAAAACAAATTTTTGTTTAAAAGAAAGATGTAAATAATAGAAATCACACATAATACTTAAAAATTTACCTTTCTATTTCCCTCGCACCATGTCTTTCCAAACCCGTTATTTTCCTTTTTCCTTATCTACCTAACGTTTTTGAATTTTGATTTTCATCTAATAAGTCCTTTGTTATGTATGCATTCATTGCATAGGACTTGGGAAAATGACCTTTGATATTGAGTAGGAATTACTCCTCTCTTATTTGTTTTCCCTTTAGTTTTTGACATTCCTTTTTATTTTGTTTGCCTTGAATTTCGAGTTTAACACATTCCCTTTCCTCATTTTTTCAATATATCAAATTGTGTCAACCTCACGAATTCTAGTTGCTTCTTCCCATAGTATTATGAAGCATGAACCTATATGTGAGACATGTGACAACCAACTCGAAAAAAGGGACAATAGAAAATAGGGAAAATGGAATACATTATGTATAAAATAGGATATGAAAAAATTACCTCCCTCAAATCCCTTTGTAGTACAACCCTACCCAAAAGTTAAAAAATTTCTCAAGCGATGATGATCACTAAATTTAAACAATGCAAAAATGTATAAATTTAAAGCATAAGGAGGCATCATTTAATTTGACACATGGTCATTACTTTGATGTTGAATGCCATGGAAATTAACACTTAATATGAAGTAATGAAACACGGTAAATCATGTGAGTCTAGAACCATAACCATTAAATGAGTCAGTTGAGCATGTTGTATGGAGCATCTTTGGGTAATAGCCTATGGAGAAACATGGGTACCAATTGTGGAATTGTTATCTATGATCAAAGATCAAATGAACAAATTCTCCTCTAGTTACCCCAGTTACCCCTAGATGTTAGGGCATAAGAGGATGAAACATTCTGCATACTTTAATAAATTTGTTAACATTTAACATTGTTATTTGGAAGTTAAGAAGCTTGTCCTTCATGTTTATATACTTGTGACAATGCAATAAATTAAAGCAATTAAAATCTAAATATGATGGATTAGAAATAAGAAGGGTTACATATATTGATTTCTACAAAGCATACCCAAAGGCTTCTAACCAAATCGCTATCATTGCCTCTATTTTTTGTGTCTACGTAGATATTGACTTTGTTTATGTAATAATTGGAAGTAATTATACATGTGTGAATGGGTCTCTCTCTTGTGGTATCCATGCTTACATTTTAGCTTCCTTATTCCTCCTCGTTACCATGAGATAAACCTATTGACATTTATTAGTCTAATAGACACACAAATAACCTTCAAAACCTATAGGTAGTAACCGAATTCCTTGTAGTCTTCAATTTACCTCTATACCATCAACACAATCTAGTCTTTGATTATTCTTCTCTTAATTATACAACCTATATTTCAATCCAATCTAGGTTCGGTTCTATGTAGATCCAAGCAAACAAAGAGCAAGATCATCCTCAATGGTAAAGTAGGACATTGACTAGCCTTACCATGCCCCTTTATAGATAAATGTGCATATTGTAATACAGAGGAAGAATGTCAATCATCACCATAAGCTAGCCAATATAAAAAATAAAATATTTTGTAGATTTAAAAACAAAGATTCAATCAGGTGGATTTTTCTTGATATTCCCAACCCTATCCTACTAGTGAAAATTATGGAAAATGCACAGCAGCTTGAAAAAATTAAGTATGACTGCACCATAATACACTTGTTCTAATAGTTGCACAATCAACATGTCATTGAGGTAAGAGTATGTGTTGTGTGTGTTGTGTGTGTGGTGTTGGTATTTATATATATATATATATATATATATATTATATATATAATGTTTTTGTTAATCCAAACTTATAACCATGGAAAATTTGAGAAAAAGTAATGTCATTAATATCAACGTCCCCTTAGTTTATCCACATCGCTAGCATAACTATATATGTTAAATGATTGATAAGCTCTAATAGGCATTAAAACATTTATCACATGATACATCTCGTAGAAACTAACTAAATTATAATTTTATTTTAAAATTTCATGAAGGGTAATCCCATTAAATGTAAGGAAGGAATGAAATCCCCCTACCTAGTGTTCAATTCCCACGAGTGACATGATGGTATTAACAATATACATATATACTTCATATAGAATAAAACAAAACAACAACTTTATTTTAACTTATTCTTATTCTTATTATTATTAACTATAAGAATAATTTATATAAGAGTTAAACATATATATGTTTAAAAGAAGCATGTCAGGATATTTTGAAGAATAGAGAATCACCTCATTTTACCATTAGGACTCTTAATTTATACATAGCCTTTGTTAGAAGTCAATGGGCCATTACCATGACTAATTAATACTACAATCACATAAAAACCTTAATTCATGTTTATGTGTCATTTTTTAATTAATTAATTTAATTAAAAGGGAAGAAATAAAATAACTACTTTGAATATAAATCTCAACCTACTAAGAATATTTGGAATATCACCTGAAAATTAAATCATACCATCTATTTAATAATTAATGATAATTAAATCAAACCTCTGAACGACCTATTCCAAAATAGAAATAGGATGTAGTAAAAAGGATATCTAATATTAATAACAAAAGGCCAAAATCATAAAATGTAATAAACTAATACAGTCATATATATATATATATAGATAAAATCCATAGTAAACACTAATAAACATAATGTATAAACAATTAAATCAGGTAATCACACATTCCATGATTAAAGAAAAGAAAAATAAACTAAATTTTAAATTTTATTATTTTTATAATAAGAATTTTAGTATAAGTTAATCATATATAAATACCCGATGCAATAATTGGGTATTTGTCGGATTCAATAATTTCAAGGGCAGACTGCTTGAAAGCACAACCCAACACAGCAATTTCCCCATCATCAGACCAATTGTCTACTTACAATATCCGAAGATTAGCGAGTGGATTTAAAGAATTGTTAAAAGGATTTAAAAGCTTCTTTAACCATTAATATTTTCTTTTTTTATTATTATATACAAATTATATTTTCATGAGTGCATATGAGTCAACTTAGGAAAAGCTTCCTCATATACTTTTATAACATCACTTACAAAATAATGCTATCTAAAATACAATAAAAAAACATATTAATGTTTATGCCAGAAGGAATCAATGCAATCATCTTACAAATCTACAAGATTGGGTGGAACCCAGCGTCTAAAAAAGTCCCATATTTAAGGAAATTAAGAAAGTCCCATATTGGGTGGAACCCAGCGTCTTAGTTGATTTGTATGGAAACTACCAAGAAAGTGAAATATTTTCTAACCAAATGAGGCTCCTATATAAGGATAAGGGAAGGAGAACCAATGTGTAAGCACCACAAATTAGGTGTAATGCAACATTCAAAATTTCTAATGGGGCTATTGCTTAGTGGTTGGAATGGGGCACTCACATGTAAATAAACCAAGTTCAAATCTTGATATGCATACATATTTCTTATGTGTGAGTGAAACTTTTTATAGTTGAATTCTCATTATTATTAAAAGGGATTAATGCATCTTTGGCATGCTAAATTGATTTAAGTGAACATTAGTAGGATAAAGGTAAAGGGTGTCTATGGTTAAAGAACCACAAAGAAATAGAAATGGTAATGTGTGCATAGGCTAAGGTTGACATGGTAGGACAATAAGTTGACATGAATAGACTAGAAGATGATGTGGACACCAATGCTATATTAACAAAAACATTTTCCATCTCAAATTAATGAAAGAAAATTTTAAAAAGGTTGTCATTTAGATCTAATTTGATGGGACCAGCCCACGTGGTCCCATCGTCGCTCCTTCCCACCTGTTGTTGTACCGTCAGTTGATATTTATGTTAACCGGATTTCGGATAGATATAACTTGATTTTCAATCTGGGCTCAATTAATAGGTTTTTACGGTAAGGTACATTGGCTGTATGTGGAGTGGACACCTGTACCGTGTTGGAATTCTAAACCTCGCCTTGGTATAGGGTTTTCGCCACCCTTGCGTTCATTTGGTTTTGTGTTACTTCTGCTTCCTCCGTCTGCGAGCTCGCGGCGACTTGGCGATTTCACTGTGATTCTCTTCTGTGATGCTTCGTATTTGTTTGAAGCTTGTTTCCCTGGTTCTCTATGACATGAGTTGGTAGTCTGCAAGTTTCGATGAGGGTTCTTTTAGTTGATCCGGGGTTTTGTTGCTCCGAGTCTATTGAGCTACATGCTCGCGACGGTCTTCACGGCTCCATTTGTTCAAATTCTGTTGTGGAAGTGTCTCGGTCGTCTGCGGAACTATGGAAACCTGGTAAGGTTTGTTTTTCTGCTTATGTTTAGACTGTCCCTGAGTTTTCTGTTGTCGATTTTTTTATGGGTCTCTGCCTCTGTGCATCCTCTGCTCGATTTGTTATCTGGGTTTTCACTACTGTTACTTCTATGTGTTGGTTTATGAGAATGTGGTTATCGGTCTCGTTCTATAGTACTGGTTTGGCTCATGCACGGTCTCGGCAAACTATGGTGGCGTTCTCCGTCGATTTCTCCGCCAATGTGACTAGTAAGCTTTCCTTTTCCTTCTCTGCTATTTCGTTTTACCTGTTCCTCTTTCTGGTTCTAATGTCTTCGGCTCCTTGTGAGCAGGAAGACAATCCGAGGTTGCAGTGGTTACGGCTCCTCTGGTAGGTAAGCGGAACCAATGTTGTTTTTTATTATTCAAAATAAAATTTGTTTTGAATTCTTGTATTTTCCTTCCACTGTATTTTGACTCTCGTCCTTTGGTTTCTCTTGCAGGTGGAGCGACTGAGGGTTTCGGTGCTTGGACCTCCAACTATTCCGAGGGAATTCCGGGTAGCATTGTTCTATTTACCTGTAGTTTGTTTGCCTGAGTCTTTTGGCGTATAGTTTGGTTTGGTTTTGGGCCTCGAGCAGCCACTGTTTATGTTTTCTCCTGTTGTTATACAGCATCTCTGTTGAGTCGTAGGAGTGGGTTTGGGAATTTATGGGACTTTCGGTTTATGTTGATAATGGTTACAGTTCCCCAAATCCGTGAACTGGTTCGTTCTTAAGTTTTTAAATACAGAATGTAAATGGGCAATAACTTGATGACTGTATGTGAACTTCTAGAATTGAATTTTTGGTTACGCTTTTAAAATTCGCATACCTGGGTTTTATAGTGGTTGTCCTCTGCACTGTAATGGCAAACTCTGATTTTTTCGTATATAGAAAATTGTATAGACGATTCATGGTTGCGTGTTTGGTTCTCTGTTAGTGGTGCCTGTAGATGAACGTTGTTACTCCTTCTCCGAATTTAATGAACTCTGCTTTCGGATGTCTTCCTTGTTTATTTAAATTCTGTGACCATGCATTTATGACATTCACACAGTTATTCAATATAAAAGTACTTAGAAATGAGTAGGACACTATGAGGATACATGCACAGAAAATTTGTATATTTTTTCTCAATACTTCTCTCTCAGTCCGAACCCCTGTATTGTGCTTTGTTTCACTATTTAATAGCATTGTTACAAATTTCTCTAACTACTGTTAGTTTGTTCAGTTCGTTCAATTAGTTACAACAGTTATTTTCCATACGGAACTTTGTCTGATTTCTAGTACATTTTCTTTTCATGCCTTTTCAACAGTAGCTTAACTATTTGAAAACAATGACTCTAATCTAATTATTACTACTCCTAATTACAACTTATTACAATAATCTTTAAGTAACTTGATAAAAGAAAAGGAAAAAAAAAAAAAAAACAAGTATGTTTCCAACTAAATGAATCAATCTCTCTATCCTCTTCAGAAACCATATTCCCTCACTGTTGTCTTTGCCCTGTCAGCTAGATGCTCCTGCATCATAATTTCTTATAGGATATATAAATTTGGATCAAGATCAAATTTTAGGTGTAAGTCCATAATAACAAGGATTAAAAAACCATTGATGAGGGTAATATTGTATTTTCAACCCAAAATTTTGGAATATGAGCAACAAGCAATATTTAAAGAACAAGATGGTATTGATTTAAACAGAAGCTTGGTTGATCATGAATTCTAGATAATAAGGAACAAAAGTAGGCACAAGGAAATAAAAATGAAAATTTAGTTACATTCCAAAAGATTGAACTTGAGCTAAAGTTTAAAGGGAAAATCCACTATTCTAGGGGACCTTTTGACAATTTTTCAAATTGTGAATAGTTAAAGTGAAAGTGATTTGGGATAAAGAATCTAGAAAAACTTTCCAATTCAACATTTAATCTCCTTAACAGTTTGGAAAACTTTGTTATAATGATCATTTTCCACTTTCCATTACTTGATAGAGAGTAGTTTTAGCTAAAACTTCCAAGTTAAAAAGTGAAAATATCACCATATGATCCACATTTCACCATTTGAAACCTCCTAGGAAAAAAATAATTATAACAACAATGCATAACTGGCATGTTTGAAGTTTATTTTAGGAGCACTTAGGAATCCTAACTTAGAGCATATCTCTAAAAATATAGTGAACCAATATCTAAAAAACCAACTAGATGTTATCAAAGTTTCACCATATAAAATCTTCTATTAAACATGTTTAGCAAAAATTCTTACATGATTTGTTTGAAGTAGCAACACCCTAGGACCATGAGCTATGATACCAAAACTTATGAACGTTATGCCTTAAAAATGATAAGAAAAAAATAATTATAGTCCACTTCGAGGGGGAAACCTCATTTTACAATGAATACAAAGTAAAAGACAACATTTGATGATCCTAAGACTATGTCTCCTTAGTGTATATATATAGGATACAAAGGGTATAATTATAATAAAATGAGACCATGAAAGGTTTTGTCCTACCTAACAATGTAACTTTACAAATTTAATCACTCAATATCTAAGGCTTAATAAGAGATTTTAGGGTTAACATGGACCTCATATTGGGATTAACATGCCCCTCCAATTCAAAAAAGTGTTGTTCTCAACACTTGACCAACTACTAGTGATTCTACATGAATAAGTCATCTTCCCATTATAGTTCTTGAATTAGTAAGTTATTCTATTTGATGAGATACTCCACAATCACTAGATTACTCAACTGGTTGATACTTGTTTCAAGCATTGTTTCGAATTCTAGCAATTCTAAGGAAGATACTTAAATGTAAAGAAGAGTTATGGCAATTACAAGCATTGTCTCTGGTTATTATTTACTATAATTTAATAGTGACAAAAATAGAGACCATGGAATATATATTAGCATGTAGATTGTAAAAATCCTTATGCATAAATGAGGATGCATTTTCTTACCCTTCAAGATAGAGAAAAGAGACTAACTAATAGATATTGCAAAAAAGGAAATTTGAAGGCGTTAATATCAAGTTGGAATGGAAAAATATGTAACATTATAGTGCATTGGAAAATTTTACTAAGACAAAGTAAACTTGAGGAAATATTGGCTAAATTAAAGGAAGAAACAACCAAGGTTCTAAGAATAATATAGGATAGAAATGATGAATAAACAAGGTGGGATTGGAAAGAACTATTCAATGAAATGAAGCAAAAATTCTTAGAGAGAAATAGAATCTGAAGGCTAGACAAGACAAAGGTGAAGACTATTTCCATAATTGAATGAGATCTAAAGGTAACATAATCTGGAAAATAAATATGTAAAATGATAGGAGAAACTACAAAATGCTAATGAATTTTCAATATCAACAAATGTTGAAGATGCCTACTAAGATAGTCATGATATTGAGGGAGTTCTTATCACTTTTAACTTTTATTTGTGTTGACACTTAATCATTGGGATTGGAATGAATATATGTAAAATAGTGTAAATACAAAATAAGGATAATAGGAATATGAAGAGACATTAGGAGATGAAGCCCAAGAGTCTCTCCCTCCATGTATATATCTATGATCAGGCTTAATGGAAAATCACAATTCATTTGAGGAGTTACCTCCTGGCCTGACATGATAACGAAGCCAACTCCATTTTTGACTTCCCTTTCTGCCATTGTAACTCCCTTCTATCATTTTTTGTAGTTTGTCATATCTGCTCATTTTTGCCATTCTCCTCTGTGCATTAAAATTCCCTAGAGTTGCATTGAACATCCACTGTGAGTGTTAGATTTCTTTATTATTTTTCTATGCATTGAAAGTATATGGGAGATTGTTGAAAAACGAGGATCAAGTTTGTGCATTTCCTGGAGGTGCGGAAGTGTTGCACATATGGAAGTGTGGTGTTATGGTCCACGATGTGGTTGTGACTGCATTGAGGTTCTGGATATTTTACATGTCGATTTCTTTTTATGATTGTGAGTCGGTTGAGCGTGTGTAGTTGTGGTATATCACCGTGATATCATAATATACTGCTTCACTTTGAATGTTGTCGTTACCATACCACCATACCGTAATGTATTATGTTGAACCCCAGCAGTGGTTCAAAGCATTGTCCCCAAGTTCATACATACATTGAACCCTCCATCCCCCTGTCCAAGTTTCTGTTGCAGCATCAATACCACCACTCCGTTGCAGGTGGCCTGAAACCACTACTCGTGGCTCCCTGTTGCAGTGAATTTTATTACAAACTCACTCCAATACCACCGCTTCTCCAATAACATCACTCTAAACTCCCAGTTATAACATTGCTGCTTAGTGGATACCACCGGTCCGCCCTCCTCTTCACTCCTGTCGTTGTTGTGTCTCACATACTGGTTTCTCCCATACAATGTTACATTGAATTGTTTTAATGTTTGAATATTGACATGGTATATAATGTGTTGGTTGTATTGTTGTTGGTTAAAGCCTCAACCTTCATGTTTTCCATTACATGTACTCGGTTGACCTCCTATCCTCCCTTATAACCCCGCTTCCATATAAATGTTATCTATTACATATATCACTTAAGGTATAATTGCGCTTTTAATATATATGTGGCTCTGTTGAATGGTATATAACCTGCCTCATCCCAAACAATGATTTCGTTTTCCAAATATTTGTTTGTGATTTAAAACAAAATCCTCCTTTCATATGTTACTCCCCTCATATACTCCCTCCCTCAAATAATACCACATTCATATCTATATAGAGAGAGATATCAGAATTGTCATTGTTTACAAAATTACCACCAGAAGTGCATTTTTTTCCAGCAAAGTACATTTTTTTACACAGTACACAAATTTTAAAATGCATTCCTTGATATCTATTGTTGGAGTAGTTCACTCGGGAAAAGAGAACTATCCTCAATGGTAAAGGAAGATAAAGCAAAATCTCATTTTCAATGAGTTGTGGAAAGGAGTTTGTGTAGGAGAAGAAGATAATGAACCTGCACAACCCACCTCAGATAAGGAGATTTCCATTTGGGAAAACAAGAACAAAAAGGCCTATGCCTTGATTGTAGCATATTTATATGAAGAGGCGAGTCACCATATTTCACCATTTTCAAATTATTTTTAAGCCTTACATAAGTTTAAAGAAATTTATGACTCACACTCTAAACTTGAAGTTGTACAATTGGTGGTTAAATTGTTTAGCCTTGAATTGAAAAACGATGACCCTCTTGCTTTAGCATCAGAAGTAAGATCCATTATGCATGATATAAAAGCCATTTGTATTTAAATATACTTTCCTGTCACAACTTATGTCAAGGGACTATATCCCACTTATTCAAATTATATTGAGTCATTGCAAGCAGGTGGAAACCTCAAGGATATTATCTTTGACACCCTTGAGAAGAAGTTTGCTCAAAGAGAGAAGGATTTTGGGAAGAAGACAACTCCTTAGTCATCTGAAGAAGTTTTGTATCTTGCACATAGAGAGAAGAATCATGCAAAAGATTCTTCTAGAGGAAGAAGTGGTCGAAGAGGAAAAGGAAGAAGGAATTTTAGAGGCAGGGGGAGTAGACAGTTCCAAGGAGAAAAATTTGATCTTCATTGCATATGTTGCAATAGACATGGACATGATGCATCCACATGTAAGTTTCCTTAGGACAGAATTGAGTAGGAAATAAATGAAGCCAAAGGTAAAATCAATGACAAAGGGAAAGTTAAAACACCCGAATCTATTCACTATGTTGTGGCACATTGCAATATTGGAGTAACTGAAGACTTATTTAATGCTTCACTTTCTTCTTGGAAAAATGATTTGTTGTTTGATTCAGGAACATCTCGCCACATGAATTTTAGAAGAGATATTTTTTAAGAATTTACTAACAATGTTGATGGATCAATATACTTTGCAAACAAATCAAAACTCAAGCCATCAGGGCTTGGAAAAATCAAGCTCAAACTTTCTAGTCTTCCAGACTTTCTTCTGCATGATGTTCTATATCTCTTGGAGCTGAGGAGAAACGTGTTGTCTTTGGTCCACATCTGCCAGCAAGGACACTTCATTCATATGTTTGATGGCAAGGTTGAGATCAGAAAAGCATCAGGTCACTCACTTGTCATGAAGGGGATAGAAGAAGAAAGACTTTTGAAGCTGTAAGGTATCTATGCTCATACAGAAAGATTTACATACAGTTCCCACTATGATGAAGGTACATTTCCATCAATTTTTTTATGGCATGCTAGATTTGGACACTTGAATTATGACAACCTTTGTATGTTGAAGAAAAGTGGTGTTACTGGTTTGTGTACAATTCCTAGGAAACTTAAGCAATGTGATACTTGTATCTTAGGAAAGCACAACAAACAATATTTTCATAATTCACATTCTAGAGCACATAGAAAACTTGAACTTATTCATTCAGACGCATGTGGCCCAATACATGTTTCTTCTGCAAATGGAAATAAATATATGATGGCATTTATTGATGACTACACCAGAATGTGTTGGGTTTATTTATTGAAGAACAAATATGATGTTTTTCAAACATTCAAGAACTTTCATGCATGGATTGAAAATGATGCACAATCTCATATTTTCTATATTCACACTGATAATGTAAAATATTCAAATGAATTCGAAAACTATCTTCACCAACATGGGATCAAAAAATCAGACAATTGTGCCTTATAATCCCCAACATAATGGAGTAGTTGAAAGAATGAATAGGACAATCTTAAATATGGTACGTTCCATGATCCCAATTGGATCCATGAAGGATAATCAAAATAACCATTGTTGTACCAGGTCGAGACAGACTTCAAAGAATTGAGAGCAGCAATCAAAATCACCTCTAAAATAGTGGCAGTTAGTAGCCAACGTGGAATGACGAGGACCTCGGTCAAAGTGCGATGACCAAAGCCTATGGAGACTATGTGGGAGGCGAAACTAGCCCCTGGGGAGCCCGGATCAGAAAACGGACAGAGTTTTTGATGCGAGATTAGTGCCATCGCTGGGCAAAAACCCTCAAGAAGGAGAGGCCCCGAGCACCTGGTCGTGTGGGAGCCGGGAAAATCGTGGGGTAAAAGGCTAAGAGCTAAGGAAACTTAGCGAGGGAATAAGCCATGATTTAGTAGAATTTGAGGTCTGCTTTCACCGCCAAGGTGGCGGAAGACTCATTCCATGACGTAACTGAAGAATTGAACCGACAAAGCAGGTTGGCGTAGTTTGCAGGAGGACAAGTGGCCACTCCCTGTGAGCCTGATGATGATGTCGAAACAGGGAACTCCAAGCGAAGCTGTAGCAGGCGAATTGATGGAGGGGAAGAGGAATCAAACCGCCATGAGACCGAATGGCTTTAAAACCATGAACAGAGAACAGAAAGGACACACCTGGAGAGGAACATTGAAGACATAAGACAAAGAAGAGAAGAACCAGTGAAGCAAA
Source organism: Pinus taeda (assembly GCA_000404065.3). NCBI lineage: Eukaryota > Viridiplantae > Streptophyta > Pinopsida > Pinales > Pinaceae > Pinus > Pinus taeda. Next base: position 6,464 of record APFE030360287.1, on the reverse strand, counting down.
AAAAAGAAAGAAGACAAAGGGCTGAGCTGACCAAAGGCAACATCGAGCACTAGAGCTTGGGAGACTTGAGCCATCCCTGAGAGGATCTGTCAGACCAGAGAGGTCAAAGAGCTGGCAAGGAAAGGAGTCTATGTATTCTAGTGGCTTGGGGAATCCAAGAACCACCCTACCAAGCCAATCTGTTTCAGGAGACTCATATTGAGCTCCTTCATTGTAATTCTATGCTTCAAGACACAATAAAAGAAGGTCATAAGTGAGAGTTGGACCGAAGATGTAGCCCTGGAGGATAGGGTGAACTCCTTATTAATTTCTTGTGTTCTTGTATTTGCTTACTGTATTTCTCTGATGTTTTCCATTTCAAGTGTCTGTGTATTTGCAATCTGATCGATCCGTTGCCTAAATAACATAGACACACACCAGCACATGAGTCTGTAATACCTTCATTTAATAAATCTTTAACTGAGGTCACTCGTAGGGTGATTATCAGATCAAGTGGTATCATAGCTTTAGGTTGTAAGGTTAGATAAGCTTGTGTTGGTTTAGGTGTTGAATGCTCACTAGATCAAAGCTCAAATTAGGAGAAGTAGAATTGGTCGAAACTAATCCTGAGATTGGAAGAGTCTATCCTCGGAAGGCAATGTCAGAGGAAGGTTCTGTGGGGCCAGACCCTCAATTCATAGAAAGTTCCCTAGCTGTAAAGTCTATGGTAAAAGAAATGTATAGGGACTTTAGAAAGCATAAGGATGAAGATTCATCAGGTTCTAAACACGACAAAGAAGAAGATGAGTCTCATTCCCATGACCACTGAAAAGGAAAAGGGAAAGACGAAAACTTTCTCACACCTCCTAATAGCCCTGTGCATAATAAGAAAGCATCTTTGATCAAGCTAGATGTTAAATTTGACTTGCCTATATATGATGGAGAGCTAAATGCTGAAAATTTGGACAATTGGATTAGACAAATTGATGTGTATTGCAGAGTACAGAACATCAGACAAGAGCAAAATTCAGCTGGAAAGCCTATGCCTAGGAGGCACTGCCTTGGTTTGGTGGGAAGGCAGAACCCAAGTTGACATGAAAAGACATGGTAAGACTGTCTTTGTCTGGAGTGACTTCATTTTTGCAATCAAGAAGCAGTTCTATCCATCGGCCTACATGCAACAAGCCATGATGAGTTGGAAAAATCTTCGGCAGTTGAAAGGGAAAAGTGTGCAAGGGTACACTCAAGAATTTAGAAAGAGAGCATTGATTCTAGGGATCTCATTAGACTCACCAGAGACCCTTTTGAAGTACATTGGTGGTCTACACAGCTACATGAGGCATGCCATCCTCATGTTTAATCCCACTAGTATAGATGAGGTATCTATACAAGCTACTCATCTAGAAGCTAGAGGAAAGAATGTAAATCCAGAAGTTGGGGGACCATCCCAACCCATTACAAGCAAAAGCAAGGAGAAAAGAAAGTAGAAGTGGAAAGCAAGGAAGGCCTGCCACCCAAAAAGGAAATAGTACATGATATTATTTTGCAGCAAGATGTTCCATTGCCTAACATTGGAATGTACAACTTGTCTGCTTTAGAGAATGCTAAAATCAAGAAACAAGTGTAGGAGTTGCTAGAGAAGGGGTTCATCAGGCCTAGCACATCACCATGTGGGTTGCCAATCATTTTGGTGAGAAAGAAAGATGGCTCGTGGAGAATATGCATTGACTATCGAGCACTAAATAATATAACAATAAAAAATCGTTATCTCCTTCCTCGCATAGATGATATTTTAGATCAATTGAAGGAAGTTGTTTATTTCACCAAGCTAGACTTGCAAAGTGGATACCATTAGGTCAGAGTTGCAGAACAAGATGCATGGAAGACTGCTTTCAAAACAAAGCAGGGATTGTATGAGTGGCTGGTTATGCCTTTTGGCTTGACCAATGCCCCTACTACTTTCATGAGATTAATGAATAATGTACTCCGACCTTTTCTTGATGATTTCGTTATTGTGTATCTGGATTACATTTTGATTTTTAGTAAAATGTGGGACGAACACTTAAAGCATGTTAAACAGACATTAGATGTTTTGAAAAGAGAAAAAATTTATGTTAAACTCTCAAAATGTGAATTTGGCAAAACATCTCTAAATTAATTGGGTCATATAGTAGGGGGTGGTGAATTGAAAATAGATACCTCTAAAGTGGCAGTCATTGTAAACTGGCCTAAACCCAAGTCTACTACAGAAGTGAGAAGCTTCTTAGGAGGAGCTCAATATTGGAGGAAGTTCATTTCTAACTTTTCCTCAATTGCAGCTCCCTTACATGCTTTAACAAGATTGAACAAGGTGTTTCAGTGGGGAGGAAAACATCAAAAAGCCTTCGACACCTTGAAAGAAATGATTAATATAACACCTGTACTAGCATTGCCTGATCTACAAAGACCATTTGAGATCCAAACAAATGCCAGTGACTATGCCATGGGAGCAGTGTTGACACAGCGCGGTAAACCCATACGTTATCGTTCTGATACTTTTACTCCTGTAGTAGTTAACTATCCTACATATGATAAAGAATTATATGAACTAGTTCAGAGTGTGAAAAAGTGGAAACATTACTTAATGGGAAAAGAGACAGTAATACATATTGATCATCAACCACTTCAATATTTGCACTCCCAAACTAAGTTGCAATAGTCAAGACACTACAGATGGATGGGTTTTCTACAACAGTTTCATTTAGTCATCAGATATAAAAAGGGCATACATAACAAATTTGTAGACATGTTATCTAGACCCATTATAAAAGCATCTACTATACTTAAGCATAATTCTGTACTACATGAAAGTTACATTGAATAATATGCTCAAGATATAGACTTTAAATATGTATATGCAACTTTGATTCAAGGCAAAAGGGTAGAAGAATTGGATTATCATGTGAAGGACCGACTCTTATATCAATGTAGGAAACTCTGCATTCCAAAAACAGAGAGAGTAAACATAATCAAAGAGGCAAATACTTCTCTGATATCAGGTCACTTTGGTGTAAGTAAAATAGTTGCATAGCTGCAAAGATTTTTCTATTGGCCAAAACTAAGTGAGACAATTTCTAGATATGTAAGAGGGGTGTACTATGTGTGCTAAAAGCAAGCCCAGCATTAGAAAACTAGGTCTGTACACTCCATTACCAGTTCCTTCTCACCCTTGGGAAAGTGTTTCCATGGCTTTTGTTGGGGGACTGCCTAAGTCTAGAAAAGTTCATGATTATTTGCATGTAGTTATGGATAGGTTCAACAAAATGTGCATTTTGATACCTTGTAATAAGTAGATTATAGCTCAACAAACTTCCAAACTATTCTTTGAACATGTATGCGTTCATTTTGGGTTACCCACTTATATTGTATCTGATCGAGACACCCAATTTGTGGGGAGGTTTTGATCAAGTCTGTGGGCACTGATGGACGCCCAACTAAAGGAAAGCACAACTTTTCATCCACAAATCGATGGCCAAACAGAAGTAGTTAACAAGACAGTGATCTAGTTACTCAGAGGATATTGCAGCAGACATCTTAAGCTTTGGGATGAACATTTGTGTTATGTGTAACATGCTTACAACAGAGAAAAATACTCTTCTACACAGAGATCTCCTTTTGAGACCTGTTTTGGTTTCACACCAAGGTCTCCTTTGGATTTTGTCTTTGGTAAAGATACCACAGTTGATGGACACAGTGATGTGGACAAGGAAACTAGGTTCATTAAACAGATCTAGGAGATCCACTAGGCAGCACAGGAGCAGCTGGAAAAGAGCCAAGCCAGAGACAAGGCTAGGCATGACAAGCATTGGATGGAGCATAGTTTTCAAGTTGGAGACGAGGTCTAGCTGTATATTAGCAAGGACAGGATGCAAGGTGAAGGTAAAAAGCTAAATCCTATTAGGTATGGACCCTTCAAGATACTTGAGAGGATTGGTGAAAATGCTTTTTGCCTTGATCTACCAGCTTACATGCACATCTACTCAGTTGTAAATGTAGATTGCTTGAGATTTTTTGAACCTTCAATGATTGAGGATCTTGAGGAGCAAAGTCAGTTTCCTTCAATTGATGACCTCCTACCTGAATATCTTGATGAATTGCTGGAAGACATAGTGATGGATAGGAAGGTGAGGACAATGCACAGAGGAGATGTTGAGTACCTCAGAATTGGGCTCAAAGGATCAAAGTCGAGTAATGCAAAGTGGATCGAGATTGGACAACTGAGACAGCAGTACCCTCACTTAGTCGATGCTTGAAAACCAACTTTTGGTGGTCCAAAATCTTTTCAGTGGGAAGGTCGTGATCCGAATTGGATCCATGAAGAATAATCGAAAGAACCATGGTTGTACCAGGGTGGGACAGACTTCAAACAATTGAGAGCAGTGATCAAAAACACCTCTAAAATAGTGGCAGTTAGCAGCCAGTGTGGAACGACAAGGACCTCGGTCAAAGCGCATTGACCGAGGCCCATGGAGACTGCGCGGGAGGCAAAACTAGCCCCTGGGAAGCCCAGATTGGAAAATGAAGGGAGTTTTTGATGCACAATTAGCGTCGCGCATCGCTGGGCAAAAACCCTCAAGAAGGAGAGGTCCCAAGTGCTCGGTTGCGTGGGAGCCAGGAAAACCGTGGGGTAAAAGGCTAAGAGCTAAAGGTGGGACCCACTCCAAAACAGGTGGTATTGATTGGAGGCATCCATGGGCAGTAAGCAGTTTTGGTGAAAGAGGAGCAATTCCACTCAGCGCCCGACGCGTGGCAAGCAAAGGAGAGAGAAAACCACCGCTCATTGCACGCTAATGGACGAGCAAGTCCACCGCGCGAAATGAGCGGATGGTATTGGATCTAGAGGATCCAGATTTGACGGTTGATGTCACGCCCAATGGTAAGATTAGATTTAACGAGGGAATAAGCCACAATTTAGAAGAATCTGAGGTCTTCTTTCACCACCAACGTGGGGAAATACTCATTCCACGATGTAACCGGAGAATTGAACCGACGAAGCAGGCTGGCGTAGTTTGCAGGAGGACAAGTGGCCACTCCCTATGAGCCCGATGATGACACTAAAACAAGGAAATCCAAGCGAAGCTGTAGTAAGTGAATCAATGGAGGGGAAGAGGAATTGAACTACCATGAGCCCGAATGGCTTTAAAGCCATGAACAGAGGATAGAAAGGACACACCCAGAGAGGAATACCGAAGACAGAAGATAGAGAAGAGAATAACCAATGAAGAAAAAAGCAGAAAGAAGATAGAGGGCCGAGCTGACCAAAGGCAGCATCGAGCACCAAAGAGCTTGAGAGACTCGAGCCATCCCTTAGAGGATCTATCAAACCAGAGAGGTCAAAGAGCTGGCAAGGAAAAGAGTATGTGTACTCTAGTGGCTTGGGGAATCCAAGAACCACCCTACCAAACCAATCTTTTTCAGGAGACTCATATTGAGCTCCTTCATTGTAATTCTCTGCTTCAAGACACAATAAAAGAAGGTCACCACTGAGAGCTGGACCGGAGATGTAGCCCTAGAGGATAGGGTGAACTCCTTATTAATTTCTTGTGTTCTTGTATT
>APFE030360281.1:9047-28554 GCA_000404065.3 Pinus taeda | reverse complement strand
TTCTTGTTTTCCCAAATGGCGAGCTCTTTGTCTGAGGTAGGCTGTACTGGGTCACTGTCTCCTTCTCCGACACACACTCCTTTCCACAACTCATTGAAGATGAGGGTGTGTTGTATCATCCGGGACTAATCAGGATAGTTCTCCTTGCTAGTGAGAACTATTCCTACCATAGAGATGATTGAATGCGTTCTGTAAAAAAAAATACTTCTGCTAATATACAGTGAAATTGTACTCAAAAGGGCAAAAAGATTTCAAATACTTTATGCATTGTGTTTTCTTCAAATGTCTCCGAAATTTATAAAATATCCTCATATAATATTTCCATATCACCTCCCTTTTTTTTTTCTTTTAAACAAGAGCTCTATGCACAAATGAAAACCATTCAATATATATATATATCATTCAATATATATACCATTCAATATATATATATATATATATACCATAGACCATTCGCTGGACGGATTCAAATGCAGTCCATAGGCAGTGTATATCACTTAATAAAGCTGCAGTTTAAATACTATTTCAACCGCATAGTGCAATACGCTGAACTATTCAAATAGCTTTCATACCACAGTTCAAAACACTCAAAATGCTCTGTCATTCAACATATATATTGACCAGACTTTTAAAAGAAAGAAGTATGGAAAATAGAGATAGACATTAAAATATATCGGGCACGGCTAATAGAACATCCACCAGCTGTCGTAGTGCCAAGTCTATATGTATTGAAGAAGTTAGCCAATGAGGCACACAATCATCAGAAAATATATACAGTTGGTTCTCATCGTGCCGATACTTCACATAGTGAAATGACTCTTGAATATCTCCAACATAAATACGATCACCATTTCGCTAAAGGTCTCCGGTTCAGATGTTGCAGCTTTATCACAATTCAGGTGTTGCGGTTTCTTGAGCTCTCTTCCGCCTTTGCTTCAAATAATTTTCAACACGAATATGCTGCGGCCGGGCCTCTCTCACAACACGAATATTATGCTTCCGCTGCGCAGAGTAGCCACACCATTACTCAAAAGGTCTCCGGTTCATATCCGGGCAGCGCCACCATTTCGCTGAGCCACCATTGAGCAGTCGATACCATCGATACCATCATTCAACATTCAATGATACCATCATTCAACATTTCAATAATGAGTTTGCAGCAGAGGCAACGCTGGAAAGGCAGCGCGTTATGGACAGAGATGAGTTTGCAGAGAATATGAAACGGTTTTGGAGTCTGAGCGTATGCAAAATATCATAAATAGAATATGTCAGGGCAGCGCAGGTGTGGTAGACAGAACTATAGAGAGAGCAATGGAGCAGATCAGGAGTTACAAAGACATAAAGGGTAAACAGGGAGCTAGCTCTGATACCATGTCAGGCTAGGCAGTAACTCCACAAAACAAACAACTGATTCGTCTCTTATTCCATAGGTAACCCAGTGTTATATACAATAGGGAGTGATTGTTCAGTTCATCTCCCGATGACTGTTCACCTTCCCAATTTATTTATCTACATAAAATTCCCAATCATGAAGATTAGGTGTCAACAAAATATAATAACAACATATGCATGAAACGTGTTGGCATTTTTATATTAAGAAGTGAAAGTTCCAATCATACATTACAACCATGACCAACCACTAGTCCCGATAACAAAACATTACAGTCACTGTCGCCTGCTCCTCCAAAGAGATGTACTAGCTCTGCACTATGGAGAAGCCAAGGCTCACTACAATACTCTCCAAGCTTTCTCTAATATAATCCTATTAGAAGCTTGGCTGACCAAAATCCTATACAATGAGTTATGAGGTATTATAAATAGCAAAGGGTGGGGTGACCCTTGACATTCTCCTTTGTGACTGTTCACCTACCCTCATTACTCTTAAACTACTCTATGACTATTACATTCAACTATTGACACTTGAACTTCCACTTTACAATATGTTACATACAATCTGCACATGTACTCATGTGAGACAAAATAGGCTTGAGAAAGGCATGTAAGACATCACTATGACTCGGACAACTATGGGAATACCAACTCTTCAACATCCTCATGATGGTTGATGGTAGCGAACTAATGCCAAGCTTTTAAGTCCGCAATGATATCCGTGTACTCTGTGGTGACATCTTTCTGGAAACGAACTCTTGCCTCTGTTACATCCAAGTACACTACTTTGGCTCCTCCATCCATCTTGTATGATAACATGTGAATCATTGTCTTGAGTGCATCTGGACTAGCAACATACTGATGCATAGTGTCTGCGCTGGTGGCTATGCGCATCAACTCGTCAAAGTACGAGTCCATATCTTGATGGACTTGACCCTTTGTCTTTGCCTCGATGTGTGTCCCAATAAATGGGATCGCATGTGTGTGCACAACAACATCTATGCTTCTGAACACCCGTGCAAGGGAATCTTGCAAACTAGTGATGAGCCGCGAGATTTCCTCATAGTTCTAGATCTGACTCCGAATGCGTGCCTTCAACTCAACCGCCATAGGCTTCATCATCTTGGGAAAGTGTAATGGGGCTCCCTTATATCTCATTGTCCATGTTTGCATGTGGTTGATAGCAATATGCAAGTTTGACAAGATATGTGCTCTTGTATCACAACGTTGCTGCCAACCATTGAGATGGACAACTTATGCAAGATACCAAATCTGGAATACAACGTCCGCATGACTGAATCAAGGGATGATAATTCATCTAGTATCACCTTCTTCAACTCTTCTCTCATGGATGTTGTAACCATTTCTCCTCCCTGCTTGGTCATATGTAACTCCTTAGCCATTCGCTCGTTCTCTGCTATCAAGAAGCGAACACTCAAGCTAGTGGCTTCGACATATGCTCTGGTAGCATCGACCAATGCTGCTGGATGCTTTCACACATCAAATACGATCACTCGTTCCTTAAATTACATAAGAGATGTGTGGACATCTAGAGTAGACACTCTACACGATTGCGCAACTCTATGTTGTGACTCGTCGAGTGATATGTTGTGCATCCCTTCTTCCGGATTGTCTCCAAGGATCTCAGTCTCTCCTTGGTTGCTCAGGACTTGCTCTACTATTGGATTTGGTGAAGTCAGTGGGTTGACCTCTTGGTGGTAAGGCATGAGGTCGATGTCTTTCTCTAAGTATGGCTGCTCAATATCCATATCCATCTGCTCAATTACTTGTTCAATCTCTTGAGAAAAGTCCTTCTCGTGTGACTTCTCAGCCTGTCTGCTTTGTGTTAGCTACTCAGATGAGTCTACTACCTGTGTGGGTGCAGTTTTATCAATTTGTGCATGTTGCGCCCCCTGGTGTGTCTGCCCTTGTTGCGCTTCCTTCTCCTGTCTATGCAGCTCCCACTGTTTCCAGAGTTTCTCCTTCAACTCTTGTAACTCCTTCACTTTTTCCTCCATCCTCTATTTATCTCTCTACCTTTGCGCATTCCTCTTGTCACATCTTCACCTCTATTTCCAAAGTTACTTTCTCCACAAGTGGGTCTGATCTTAACTTGCAGCTTTGTTTTGCCTCTGCGCTATCAATAATCTTTCTCTTTCCTTTGCTGCACACAAGTATGTTACCCTCTCCTATTGTTGTTGTTGGTGCTCTCCTAGATGCTACTTCGCTAACCATTCCACGTCAATGCCGACCAGTTCATTGGGCCTGGAGAAGCTGTGACAATATCTCCATGGGTCTTCCTCGGCCCAATGAAACACTCCGTGGATCCAAGAAAATTGTACTCTCACGCAGTGATCCTTCACAAAGTAATGCGGGTCATATGGATTGAAGCTTCTGGTTTCAAAAGTAAATTTTTTGAAGTCTTCTGTCTCGACATCTGCATGCTTTAGATTCCATATCTCGTACAACCCGATTCACAATGAAAGAGTGCACTAGGGTGCCTTCTTCTTCCAGTGCAGTCTAGTTGACAGTCTTGCCGAGATGTGGTACAACACTTCTTGCATGACGAGCTTGTCCATGGAAAACTTTGACAAAACATGCGAAGGCTTCTTCGCATTGTACATCTGTATGAAGGTAACAAAAGGTTAGGCATACCATTCCACTATGTTAATTAGTGCCTGCATTGCTTCCTTCAACATGCAAGGTGGACCTGCTCAAATATCATCTTGTACACTGGGATGATAAAATGGTATGACAACCATGTGATGGATCTGCGGAAGCTGCATTTGGAAAATAGTCTGCAATAAGTGTCCATAGAGGTTTCAACTGATGTCCATGCCCACTTCAAGCCTGAGAACTTCTGACGAGCACAAATTACATCCAATATGTATGCAGACATGTAGATTTTTTCTTGCTAACCTTTGGGCAGCCTGTTCCTTCAACCTGTGAGCCAACATGTCGGACCAATTGCATTCTTTTCCTTCACTGGCCAGCTGGTCCAATGCCATCACCCAACTCTGTGATAAGGTCTCCATGCTCTCTTGGTCATACAAGCGGCATGCAAAGATGACCAAGTACCGATATGCCTTCCGCGTTATCTTTGTCTTATAAATCTGGTTGGGTGTCATCCTGAACTTGGCTAGCTCCTTCACCCAGTTCTTCAAGGTATCCCTAGAGTTTGCATTATTGTTGGGTGTCTCCATGGTGATCACCAGCTTCGGCAAGTGGTACATTTGTTAATAGTCCTATGCCATAAAGGTAGTAATCTCTGTGCCACTGACATTGCATAACACCATCGTCTTAGGATCAGTGTGCGATACGATCAAATGTGTCATGTCCACGCATGGAAATGCGGGATACCAACATACAAGCCAGACTTGTGAATGTTCACATAGACCTTGCGGTCTTCAAGATCTTCCTAAAATGTGTCTGAGAATGCATCATTGATCTCCTTCCATTTCGGCTTGATGTCTTTGTCTATGAATAGGTTGGTGTCTTCATAAATTGGCAAACTCGTCAACACTCGCACAACTGCATCTCCAGCTACACTTCCGTCGGTGTCCTTTGACCCTACTCTCTTGGAGGCCATTGATCCTAAACTACTGAGAGATGCATGAACACCTACTATATTTGGAGACATGGCGACATGCATGGCAAGCAATCTGTCAATTAAAAAGAAAGCAAACTTGAGGACTGACATCCAACATACCCGGGACATTGATGGCAAGGATTGCACAATTTTCACCGGGAGGCCAAGAAACGAACTGTCAGAACTATGTGAAAGGAACTCCAGACTGTCGGGAGGTTGGTTTTTAGGTTTTAATACTGTACAAATATTACCTGCATACGAATTCTAAAACACAAAAAATTAACAATGCGAGAGCGTAAAACATAAAACACATATACATAGAGATTTCCCCTAGATCCCAAAATCAAGATTACCAACTAGATTTTTCATTATATTCCTTTCAATATTACAATACATATTTATACATGCTAAAGCATCCAATACCATGGACTGAAAACCATCGCGTCAAAAACCATGGACTGAAAACCATCGCACCAAAACCATGTGCAAAAAATCATGCACAAAACCATAGGTAGGTCTACCCAGCCTAACATAGGGTCCAAAAAAAAAAAAATCTGGGGCGCTGCCCTGGACCTCATAGAGTGGGGTTACCTACACCCCTAAAATCCCATGTGCTTCCCCCTTCTACGCAATCGGCACAACGAAGGGGGGGGCTGTACCTCCCTTCTAACCCCCTAGTTAACTACGTGGGCTAGTCATGCAAAGAATATAACACAACCCAACATTCTCCCACTTGTTGTTTTCTTTCCACAGGGGGCCACAAGAGAGCTTAGTCATTTATCTATCCCTGCAATGCCCATTGTTTCTCTACACCAAGAGAAATTCTCAGAGCTCACAGATTTTGTCAATGCATCTGTAGTATTCTTCAAAGTGTCCACCTTTACCAGCAACACCTTTTTGTCTTCTATCATATCCCTCACAAAGCGATACTGAACATCAATGTGCTTTGTCTTTGAATGATATGCAAGGCTCTTTGCCAAGAAAATTACACTTTGGCTATCATAGTCTACCCTTATAGCTCCCTGTACTAACCCCATAGACAATATATTTGCAACCAAACTACTCTCTTTCTTGCATGAGTGGCTGCCATGTATTCTGCCTTTGTAGTTGATAGTGCCACTACAACTTGTTTCTTACTCATCCAACTTAATACACCTCCAAATAGGTTAAACACATACCCACTTGTAGATCTTCTCTAGTCCAGATCTCCAGCCCAGTCTGCATCAACAAAGCCATGAATATTGAACACTTTGTCCAATCCTGGTCTTCCTTGGTAGCACAAACCATAATCACTAGTGCCATGCAAATACCTAAAAACCCACTTCACTACTATCCAATGCTCCTTCCCTGGTTTTGACATAAACTTGCTCCATACTCCCATTGAATGTACAATGTCTGGTCTAGTACAGACCATCGGATACATTAGGCTACCGACTGCACTTGCATATGGAACACGGGACATGTCCTCTTCCTCTTCTTGTGTCTTGGGACACTATTCAGCAGATAACTTTACACCTATAGGAATAGGAACCTTCACCGGTTTACTATCCTACATATTAAACCTCTACAATATTGTCTCGACATACTTCCTTTGGTTTAGCTAGAGCTTCCTCTTTGTTTGATCTCTTTTAATTTCCATGCCCAAAATATAGTTTGTAGCACCAAGATATTTCATGTTGAATTTTGAGGACAAATGGGTCTTCAAATCATGGATAATTTCTTTTTCATTTCCAACTAACAACATATCATCCACATACAAGACCAGATAAATAACGAGGTCACCAATTAATTTAAAATACACACAGTGATCTACTTTTATTCTGGTGAAGCCAAGTCCCCATATAAATGTATCAAATTTTTTATACCACATCCTTGGTGACTGTTTTAACCCATACAAGACTTCTTTAACTTGCATATTAGTTCTTTCTTACCCTTCACCGCAAAGCCTTCAGGTTGCTTCATGTAGATCTTCTCTTCTAGATCTATGTGAAGAAATGTTGTCTTCACATCCATCTGTTCTACCTCAAAATCAAAAGTAGCAGCAACAGATAAAAGTAATCTAAGTTACCTTGACAATAGGAGAAAAAATATCACCAAAATCAATTCCTTGCACCTGGGAATAACCTTTTGCTACCAACCGAGCTTTGTATTTCTCCCACTCGATGACTTATTTTTGCTTCTGTTCTGGGACCTTCCTCGTACAGAAAAGGCATCACCTTTCTGGATCTCCATATTTTTCCGTCTCATCTCCTCAATCAACAAGGATGAGACTATTTCATCAAACTACAAGGAAGTTGTATTACTACCTATTGGAATAACCAAACTATCCCACGAATCTGGTAGAGAACACAACAAACTAATGCACTTGTCTTCATTTGAGATTTTAATATCAACAGATAATAATTGACTTACCATAGTATTAAATGCATTCAGATGCTCTGTCACAGAGTCTCCATCATTCATCCTTAGGTTATATAGCTTTTGTCGTGGGAACAGTTTATTCACCAGAGACTTAAATTGGTACAAAGTTCCTAAATTGTCCCACAAAGCCTTAGCCATAGCTTCCCTTGATACATTTAGCAATATTGAACCTGAGACACACAATTGTATTTTGATATTTGCCTTTCAATCTAACTTCTTCCATTCTTCATCTGACACTCCCATTGGCTTAGTACTCAGATCTGCCGTGATCCACTGATCTTTATCCACCAACAGACCCTCCATCTTGAGTTTCTACAACTCAAAACTCTGACCATTAAATTTCTCGATCTCTATCTTTCCATTGCTCGCCATCTTCTTTCACCACCAGAATTGATCTCGCATATCTCCCACTGAACAGGGTCTACCACAGGCCCGAGTGAAACCCCTCAGCAACAAAGGCATCCTCTTGAAACCAAAACTGCTCTAATACCAAATGTAGGTTTTAACCTCGTACATGAATTTCCTGCATACGAATTCTAAAACACAGAAGATAAAAAATGCGAAAGCACAACACATAAAACACATATCCACAGATATTTTCCCCTGGATCCAAAAACCAGGACTACCAGCTTGATTTTTCATTATATTCCTTTCAATGTTACAATACACATTTATACATGCCGAAGCATCCAATAACATGGACCGAAAACCATCACGTCCAAAACCATGTGCAAAAAATCATGCACAAAACCATAGGTAGGTACGCCCAACCTAATATAGTGTCCAAAAACAAAGTTTTCTGGGGTGCTTCCCCAGACCCCATAGAGTCGAGTTACCTACACCCCTCAAACCCCTTGTGACTCTCCTCGCTACGTAATCAGCATAATGAAGGGGGTGCTCCATCCCCCTTCTAACCCCTCGGTTAACTACGTGGGCTAGTCATGGAAAGAATATAACACAACCCAACATGGTTGACTATTGGAATTGTGCAATGCACAATCCAGACTGACCTTATAGGTGCTGAGATTGCATAATGCGCAATCTTAGTTGGCAAGTCATGCAAGCCCAGGGATTGCATTGTGCAATTTTCTGGGTTAGCAGATACTGCCTCTTAGAATTGCGCAAAGAAAGTCTGGAGGACACTGTCTCGCTATATTTGCGCATTTTCTGGGAGGAAGGCAGAGCCTTCCTTCTCAGAAGCACAATGCTCTCTGGGCCAAGGTTTCCTAGACTTGCTGACAGGCAACTGAAAACATATGGAGATATGAATGCATGGCGAAACTAAGTGTAGGAAAGAGTGAATGATCATGCATGCAAACAACGAATGTAAGATTTGGAAAATGGAAAAACATGCATGTGTGTGAAACGTGTCACTGAATTGGTGACTGTCCGTGCAAAATAGTGTCATGGATGCGACAACAGTGAGATGCAAACAAAAACTAAAATGGTGCTTGTACAGGCTAACATGCGTGCAAATGACAACAATAGTTCACAAAAATCAAGCAAACAACACTCACATAAGCCAAAACACAAAAAAGCGACAGAAATGCTGCAAAAGACAAGTAAAGCTGACTTACCCAGAAATAGATGAGTTGGATGTGCCGAAGAATCCTAGATGTGCTATGGGATGTAAGAGCTCCAAGATCGATGTGCAGAATGAGCTGTGAAGCGTCGAATAAATAAGTTTGAGGCTTATGATGCGCATGCCACAAATCTAGGAAAAACGACACTTGGAGGGAAGTTTCTAAAATGATCTTTGAATGTAACCCCCAGCTGCTAAAAATAGATCCCTAAAATCTAGGGATGCTTTTTGCATGTTTCTTTTTGTTATTTCGGGAAAAAGTAGCCCATGCATGCAAATAAAGTTTGTTGGGTCTCGGGTGGAACCGGTCAACTTGAATGCACATGCAACAACTTGCTTGACTAAGATAGGGATTTGCACAATTTTTGGGAGGAGCAGGTGACTGCTACCCAAAATTGTACAATTTCTGGGTTGCGTTGCAGTGTTGGGCCATATTGCACAATTTTCTCAAGGAATATTGACTAATTGCATTATGCAATTTCTAGACCCAACAGATTTTGCAATTTTTGGAGGGAAGATAGTTCCCCTCCAGAATTGTGGAATTTTCTGAGGGAGATTCTTAGCCAGCAACTAGCTTAAGTCCATAATGGAAGTCTATGAAAGAAGTGAAGCAAACTTTCATGCACAGGCTGGAAATCCACTGAAAAATCAATGAATCCTATGTACTTGGTAGTGCAAGACATGATGCTAGGATGGTTAGTAGGAAGGCTCTAACATGAAGCTAAGGCAAAATTTTGGAGGGTGGTTGTAGCTGCTACATCAAGATCCTTCTCCTCCAAGTCACTAAATAATTCTTTGTTGCTGATCATATGGAATGAGGCTCCATTACCTAGATACCACACACTACCCATCACCAATGTCACCATGCAAGTGATGAGGGTGAAATACAACTCGAATTCTGAGACAAGAGATTCACCTTCCACACCTCCTGAGGGCTTCTTGTCGGCCTTCTTTTGTGGTTGCTTCATGTCATAATTTCCTAGCTCATGGCAGTGAAAAATTTTAATCTTTGACATGTCCTTCATCTTTCCACCTTGACTAGGATCTGATTTGGAATTGGATGGCTTGCCTTTCCCTTTCTTTTCCTTTCTAGCCAAGGCACATTTCTCCTCATCATCATGCTTGGATGAGGATACATCTCTGGTGTTCTGCCTAATCTCTTCTTGCACCAAGTCAGACCACAAACTCTCCCACTCTGGTAGCTTCTCCCTCCCATTTACTTAGTCATGGTAGCTGTGCCAGCTCTTGGGAAGGCCTAGAAGTGCTAGGCTGACCAAATTGTCTTCAAAAACTATAACGCTGACACTTCCAAGCACATCCCAACATTGGGTGAACTTGGTAAAGTACTTTGGTATTGTCTCGCCCTTCCGCATCTTGATTTTTCTGAGCTTGTCCTTCAGTGCCAACTTCCTATGATCATCGCTATTTTGAAACAAGTTTGTCAAGGCCTTCCACATTGCATATAGATTTTCCTTACCATGGAGGTTTGAGACAATATGATCTTGAACTGCTTCTAGGATAATCCTTCATGACTTTGCAACACATTTTGCCCACTCTACTAGATCTTGAGCATCAGCTGTTGGAGGCTTAGGAAGATCTTTGTTTATGAATTCCTTAAGCTCGTTGTCTTCCAACACTGTCTCCATCATGTCCTTCCAAGAAATATAGTTTGAACTACCCTCAGGGGAATATTTGACTCTCAATCCGTAGAATGACAACCTGTTGGCTCTTAAGTATGATACTACAAATTTGATTTCACCTACAAAAGACAAACTTGTATTCTCCTCTTCTAGAGTGATTTCTTCCCTGATACCATGTAGAAATTCCTTGTAGATTCGAAATTCTAATTGTAATATGCTAAAAAAAATAGACTTGAATCTACTCTACTCATCAGCGGAAACAATTAAACGATCGTGAAATCACAAAGCATACATGAGAAAGAATTTAATCAACACATTACACAATGATTGGTGAAAGCCACAGCTAAAAACACCTGCTATATTTATATTGCATTACTCAGAAAATATGAGAAGATTACAATGCTTTTCTCAAGCCTGAGAAATCTATGCACTATCTCTATCTATCTCACAGCTTCCTAGACAAACCTAGGCCAATACTTAACCAATTTCTCACTTTCCCAAGTCCCTATTTCCTTGCGTTGTTTCCTTGGAAATGTGCCCCCTATTAATTAGGGAAATTCCTCAAAGGAATTGTGTAATCCATCATAGG
The DNA here is from genome assembly GCA_000404065.3 of Pinus taeda. Taxonomy (NCBI): domain Eukaryota; kingdom Viridiplantae; phylum Streptophyta; class Pinopsida; order Pinales; family Pinaceae; genus Pinus; species Pinus taeda. The sequence continues at coordinate 17,344 of APFE030360281.1, read as the reverse complement.
CCTTCCTCTGACTACATGCACCACCTATAAAATTTGGATGATTATACAACTTGTAGTACAATGTCCCTGAACTCCAATCTCAACTAGGTAACTCTCAGATCCGACATGCATGAGTTAACTATGAGTGAATCATCAGTTAACTAGTTGAACACTGTAGGTATCACCCCACTCCTAGACCTCCCACTAGTTCCTGTAATAGTTGGAACTAGTTTAACTGAATTAATTAATTACAACTCAAAATAAACTCAACCAGGGCTCCTATAAAGCAAGAGACACTCTACATGACTCAAGTTAGACCCTCAAATCAAATAAATTGAGCCAACTAAGTCAAATTAACTTTGTTAACTAATACAAGTTTCAATGAGATGTGGAATTACAATTTTATTCCCAATTTAATTCAAGGACAAAATTAAATTAGGAAACTTTCAATGGAAACTTTCACACCCAATGGCTTGGACCTTATGAGATTAAAGAGGAAATTACAACCCCTACCACAACATAAGAACCAGAAGGGGTACAGGTTAATGAGGAAACACATGTTGCAACTCCAATTGTAGAGGCATTTGTTGTAGCACAAAGTAAATAAAAAGTGGCATTCCCCTGCTACCACACAAGAACTAGCCACGGTAACTAAGGAAGAATGATAACCTAATGAAACACAAGAAACAGTAATAGAAGACCTCAAAATTTAGATTTCTACAACTCAAGAGGGACAAGTAGATGAAGAATAGTCTGAAAGGAAGGTGCAAGCTAAAGTTTAACTTAGCAAATTAGGGCTTCCAGTGAGATCCTAAAGAAAATTTACAAGCCCGGAAAGGAGAAATCGATAGATTCACTTTCTCTCACACCCTTGTATTCATCTGTTATTAGGATAATTATGATTTTTGAGAGAAGAACATAGAGCTAAAAAAAATCAAACTAATAGAAGATAAACTGAGTGAAAACCAATACTTTGACAGATTCGATCACCTTGCTCAGGAAAAAAGATTCCTTGAAGGAAAGGATAATTTCTGAGGCATGGGAAATAACCCAAGTACATATAAGAGAAACCCAAGAGAGAATTGGTCAAATGGAGAAAGGAGAACCTAAATTTTTAGAAATTTCCACTCAGATAGATCTTAGTTTGATGAAGGATAAATCTATTCGGGTGAACCTTAAATACCATTGGGATAAGTCTAATGAATATAGGTGGAAAGGAGTGATAGATACATATAAAGAGGGAATAATTCCTACCAAGGATCATCAAAAATTTAATTTAAAACTCATGGAGAGATGGCTAGAATAATTATAGGCTCATAGACATAAATGGGATCAATGTAAGAAGGGAATAAATGAGGAACCTAAGAAAACCATTGAACTCTAGAAGCAAGTGGGCAACCTAGAAATAAAAAAGATTTAGCTCAAGCTATTGCTAGAATATTCACTTAGGTATATGGTTCCTACCCTTGTGTCTATCCTATACTTATAGGAGAAACACCTCATATTTAAGAGGAAAACCATCATGACCACCAAACCACATGAGATCACCTCCCCGAGAAAATTCCTAGAAGTCTACTATGCATTCACTAATTAAGAAAAATACTTGTTATGTGAGCTATACCAACACACTATTTTGTTCCATGACTTAATCTAGAACCCCAACCATTTTGTTGGAGATAATTATCTAAGAGATTTTGTGTCTTACTTGAACAACCACATTGACTTGTCAATTCCTAACTAGTTGGCAAAGAACATTTTAAAATGCAATATATGGATCAAAGGGGAGTATTAAGGATGTCTTTCTTGCAAATTACAACTAGGTGAAATCCCGCAAAGTTTATATTCCAAAAAAGACAAGAGGCCATTAATCGTTTCAGAACAAATATTGAGATATTATTAAACATAGTTTTAGAAAGGTGCACTCAACGCTAGAGGTGGGCCACAAAGGAAATAAGTAGAAAGGACCCATTTAGCCATACTAACCTTGTAGCGTATCTAAGGAGAGTGCATCAACATATTAAATTCATATAGAATTGTGGAAACCTTTGAGTATTCCTCAACTTCCACTACCCAATGATCTAGTTACCTTCCACAACTTATTAGAGAGATTAAAACATGCCTAGGTAGGAAGAACTTCCCTATTGGAGGGAGTGTGAAGAAAGAAGAGATTATTATCATTCCCATGAAGTAAGGAAGGTTGACTAAATTATTAATAACCTCCATGGGAGGCACACACTATCAAACTTAGACTGACTTCCTGGTTGCATAGGGACATGCAATAGTTTTGGTTGGGGGAGATAACATGTGCCCAAATTGGAATATTTTTAACACACATCCAATACCTTTTTGCACACCTTTCTCCATTTCCATGCCATTGTATCACCATTTATTCCTACAAGAATGCATTTTTTATCAAGGTATAATTATCTTTTGATAATTCCATTTTAATGTTTAATCTTGTGTATTAAGGAAAGAATCTACCTCTTTGTGCTAAGTTATGGAAAACATGAGAAAATACTTGAGGCAAGTTGTGTAGGTCTAGTTTTTTCAATACTCCTAGTGTTGTTGCAACACCTTCATATTGCAGCGACATTATGATATCACTATTGTTGATTTTTTTGCAGCATCTAATAGAAATTATCCCATGGTATCAAGTTGATTTGACTAGGGGAGAATGATACATTCACCCATGGGGCCATGCTAATTTGGCTATGGGTGAATGGCCTAGTGGAAGTATTTCTCCCATGGGGCCATGCTAATTTTGTTAGGGGAGATTGGCCCATGATGCTCACATTGTGCTCTAGGATGGAGTGATATATTTTTTATAGAGTTTATTTGAATTGTTTATTGATTGGAGTTTTTCACCCAACAATGGGGTAAACAATTCTATTCTAATGTTGATTTGTGATAAAGGATCCAGTAGTAAATGGGTTTCTTGTGATGAGGTGCTCCTTGATGGGTATCCACTCAACATTAGAGCTCTATATAAATATAAAGCATATGAGAGGAAAATCATCAACATAGCAAGCTCATTTTATCTTTAAATCTAGTGAAGGAAAATTTTCAGCTATGGATAATTTTTTTTGGAGGATCATCTTTCATCTTTGATCATCATTTATACCTCTCTCTTGAGGTCACACATGTGAAAAGGACAAGTTTGAACAAGCCATATTGAATGCTAATTTGACCAATTTTTGCTAGGCTACACGTGTGAAGCATGACCATAGGTTGAGGGCTTGATTGTAGGGTTGATCATAGCTCCACATGTAGATCATTGACTGTAGACTACATGTTTTTCCATAGAATTTGATCATAGTTCCATGTTTGACAATAGGGTATTCTTACTAGGATAAGTTGACCAACATTGACTTCTGGATTTTTTATTGGTTTGACTAACATTGACTTACAATTGTTTAACGAGTTTGACTGGTATTTTACCTTACAAAGTTGGCACATATTTATAGAAAAAAAATTAATTTGTAAACCATGTTGAAAATACAATTTCTCCTCAAGAAAATATTGTTGGGTTTTCTCTCAAGGTCGGGTTTCCCAGGGTAAAAATATTGTGTCTATTGTGCATGGTTATCTTTCTATGACTTTTACCATATCCACTTCATTTATTGTTGAGATTTTATGTTTATAGTTATTCAATGATATCATTGGCATTAGAAATATTGGTTGAAAAATATTAGGAAGTAATTATTAGAGTGGAAAATTATATTCTATTGCACTTTCCATACAATTTCAACATGGTATCATAGTTTTTTTGAAGATCAACCCTTAACTATTAGCCTTGGATTTCAGTATTCGACAACCAGTATATATTTCAAGTCTCTTGTTAAGATGTTTCCCAAACTCAGAGTAGAAGATAGGTTGGATGGTGTTTGAAATTTCAGATCTTGGAAGACCGAGATACTCCTTGTGTGGAATGAAAATGAGATTCAAAATTATGTGAAGGAAAGTGTCTCAAAACCTCAATATGTTGAGGAGATAGCCAAGCATAAGAAGAATGAAGCAAAGGATAAGAGGATCTTCATAGATTCCATAAAGGAACATCTGGTTCTGAATTTTATTGAGTTGAAGACTACCAAAGAGATGTATGAGGCCTTGGTGGGATAGTTTGGGAGCAAGAACACTAGGAGGAAGTTATACTTAAGGCATTAACTCCATAGTATCATGATAACTAGATCATATTCAAATTCAACTTATCTCATGATAGTCTCATAGTTGAGAGATCAACTTAGAGCCATTAGAGATACCATTGATGATGCATAACTTGTTACAATGAAACTTAATAGTTTTCCTTCTTCATGGGATCCATTTGTATAGGCCATGTGTGCACATTTTGAGATGTTAATGTTTGATAAGCTTTGGACTAATTTTTCCAAGAGGATGCCAAGTTGTTATCCAAGAATATCTTGCAGATACCTTAGGATCAAGAAACTCAAGCCCTTGCATCTCACGCAAGGAAAGGGAAAGGAAGAAGAAAATTTGATAAGAATAATACAGGTAGAATATTAACTCTAGTTCAAGATTAGAAGAACAAGGATATTTCAAAGTTCAAGTGCTTCAAATGTTATACAGTTGGTCATTATGCCTCCCAGTTTCCTCGAAAGAAAAGAAAGGGAAAACAACATGCACCAACAACTAACGTTGTTGATGATGATAAGCATCTACCACAGAAGAAGAAAAAGGAATATAAACTTGATGAGATTGCAGATGATCTTCGAATGGAATATTTCTTTGTCTCTTCTCTTACAGGAATTATTACAAGCAATATTGATATTTGGTTGGTGGATAGTGGTAATTCTAGGCACATGATAGGTTCACTAGATTCTCTCATTGATTTGACACAGAATGATTGAACATTGTAGTTGGAATCTGGAGATAATGCTAAGTTTACAGTGAAAGGAGTTGGGACAACATCATTTCAACTGGATTCTGAATATTTACTACACATAGGGGATGTATTTTGTGTACCAACATTGAAGAAGAACCCACTCTATATTTCAACATTGGATAGAGGTTATATATTTTCATTTTTTGATCGTCAAGTTCTTGTATGGCCTAAGGGATCAAGCATAGACTCAACAAGAGTGATTGGTGTTTAAGAGGGAGGACTATACAAGTTGTTAGGATGCCCAGCCCAGGAATTCGTACATGATAGCACCATTTTATGTGGGTTATTACATTGAATATTTTCTCACCTGTATTACAAAGCTTCCTTAGCATTAATGAGGATGGTTATAGGTCTTCCAGAGCTTCAAGCAAAGAATGAGGGTGTTTGCAGGGGTTATGCACCTTGCAAGGATGCCAAGGGATATTTTATGAGTAGTACTAGTAGGTCTAAGGGTATTATGGATCTAGTTCATTCAGATGTATGCAGACCGATGCCAATTTCATCTTTGGGTTGTTTATTGTACTATGTGACATTCATTGATGATTTATTGTAGAAGACATGTATATACTTCATGAAGACCAAGGATGAGGTCCTAAGCAGTGATGTATACTTCCAAGGACTTCAATGACTTCTGCAATGAGGTGGGTATTAAGAGGGATTGGATAGTTCCTTACAATCCTCAACAGAATGGGGTTGTAGAAAGGAATAATGGGTCCATCATGGAGGTTGTAAAGGTGATGATTCATGATTAGGATTTACCCATGTTATTATGTGAAAATGCATCCAACACAACAATTTATGTTTAGAACAGGAGTCTTCAACAAATATTGGAGGACAAGACTCCCAAGGAGGCATTCACAAGAGTGAAGCCAAAGGCCAGTCATTTAAGGATCTTTAGTTTTCTAGTATACATCCATGTGTCCAAAGAGAAGAGGAAGAAGTTAGAACCTTATGGTAAGAAGGGTAATTTTGTAGGATACACTGAGACTTCGAAGGCTATAGGATCTACATTCCAAGACAATGTTAAATTGAAGTTAGATGGAATGTTACTTTTGATGAGGAGGTAGCCTTTAGGAGGTTTAGAGAGTCTAACATAGACATTGATAATGAGGAGTAGGAGGCTCCAAAGGATGTGGGTACAAATCCTACTAGTCCTATTGTTCATCCTTCAAACTATTAGGAAGAGTCAGTAAAGCCAGTAGAACCAGTGGACCCACCTAGAGATGTTGTAAGAACCAAGAAGAGGTTGACATGGCTTCATGCCACTTTGCAGGATGCAAAGATGCATGTATCTCCCTATTGTTATTTCAAGGATAGAATATGACCACAAATGTTCTCAAGTTATATGGCATTGAAGTACCACATCATTTATATCGATCCTTCTAGTTATGAGGAGGTAGTAGGTCAACAAGTTTGGGAGGATGCCAGATGGAGGAATATCAGTCCATCATGAATAATGATGTGTGGGATATAGTTTTGAGACCATAGGTGAAGTCAATAGTGACTTCCAAGTGGATCTATAAGATCAAGCATGCAAAAAATGTCAACATAGAGAAGTACAATGTGAGGTTTGTGGCATGAGGGTTCTCCCAAAAAGAAGGAGAGGACTATGAGGAGATGTTTTCTTCAGTCACCAGGTACACTTATATTAGGACTATTATTACCCTTGCTTCAGCTATGGATTAGAGGATACATCATATGGATGTAAATACTACATTTGTCAATGTTGTGATTGAGGAGGAAGTGTACATATAGAAGCCTCAAGATTTTATGATACATGGGAAGGAGGCCCATGTTTGAAAATTGAAGAAAGATTTGTATAGATTCAAGCAAGCACCCAAGGAATGGTATCCTAGGATTAATGGATACTTGATTAGTTTTGGCTTCACCAAGAGTGATGTGGATTCTGACCTTTACTTCATGGTTGTTACTAGTGATCCTTTGATCTTAGTGTTGTTTGTTGATGATATGTTCCTTACTAGGGCACAGAGGCTCATTTTCGAGTGCAAGGAGGAGTTGGATTCAAAGTTTACAGAGGTATAAGTGATCTTTGTACCATAAGGAATCATTTTTCTAGCTAAATGTATCAGACGTACTGGAATCTTGTTGTAACTTTTGAATAAGTGCCCACACTTCTTCGTCATTCTTTCGTTCCTCCCTTTCTTCGTTTATCCAATCTAGTTGGATAATAGAAATGGTGCACGACAATGGTTCCACATCCTCATCCTTTCTTGAGAGTGCATCTGCCACCACGTTTTGCTTCCCGTTTTTGTATATGATTTCAAAGTCATAACCCAACATCTTTGTGACCCACTTTTGTTGCTCCTCAGAGGATAATCTTTGTTCTAAAAAGTATTTAAGGCTATCATGATCTTTTTTTACCTTGAAGTGTCTTCCCATTAGGTAAGGTCGCCATTTCTTAAGTGCATGGAGTATTGCCAACATTTCCTTCTCATAAATAGCTTTGTTAAAAACTTTCCCTTGATTGGACGACTTTCAAAAGCAATGGGTCTTTCATCTTGCATTAGAACAACACCAATTCCATTTCCTGAAGCATCACATTCCACAATAAAGGTTTTTTGTGAAGTCCGGTGTAGCTAAGACCGGTGCTTGGTACATTGCCTCTTTAAGATGTTCAAAGGCCTTTGTTGCTTCCGGAGTCCATGAAAATGCATCTTTCTTCAGTAGTGTTGTTAGGGGTGCTGCTGTTCTCCCATAATTCTTAACAAACTTGCAATAATACCCTGTCAACCTGAGAAATCCTCGCAGATGCTTTATGGATGTGGGGATTATCCATTCCTTAATGGCTTTAATTTTGCTAGGGTCTACCTTAACTCCTTCATGAGATACAATATGACCCAGATATTCCACCTCTTGTACTCCAAAGAAACATTTGATCTTTTGCATATAATTGTTTCTCCTCCAATAGTCGTAGCACCCTGTCAACATGTTCAACATGATCCTTCCAAGACTTGCTGTAGATTAGTATATCATCAAAAAATACTAACACAAATTTTCTAAGAATGGTTTGAAAATTGAATTCATCAAACCTTGAAATGTTGAAGGTGCATTGGTAAGGCCAAAAGGCATGACCAAAAATTTCATAATGACCCTCATGAGTTATAAATGTTGTTTTCGGAATGTCTTCAGTCTTCATTCTGATTTGATGATATCCTGAATGAAGATCCAACTGGTGAAGTAAATTGATCCATGCAATTCATCCAGTAATTCATCAATGACAGGAATGGGAAACTTATCTTTAATAGTGAGCTTGTTGAGCTCCCTATAATCCAGACACATGCGCCATGATCCATCCCTTTTGTGCACCAATACTACTGGAGTAGAGAAAGAACTTTGACTTGGTTGAATTATACCAGCCTCTAGCATTTCTGCAACCATACGTTTAATTTCACTCTTT
>APFE030360280.1:12493-34101 GCA_000404065.3 Pinus taeda | reverse complement strand
CTTGTGGAACTCACACCACTTTCCTATGTCCTTCTTCGGCTTCGTGGTGTTGTTCTTTTCTTGCGGCTTCGATGGGTTATCTTGGGTCACCCCACCTTGGATTTGTCCTTTGGGCTTCAGATTTGCAGATCCAAAGTCTCGCTTCTTCTGTTTGAACTTTCACTCGATTTTGACAACGTATCAGTACGTCGTGCCGAGCGAGGAGATGTTCAGGAACTCCATCTCTTCCTAGATGTATCTGTGTTGGCAGCTGTGGTATCTGAGTACCAAATGCAACTCAGAATCTTTGATACCGAACTGTGTGCGAAGGGTATGAAAAATGTTTGTGAATTCTGGCACATCTTGGTCCCGCCCCTGCCGCAGTGTGGTCCATCTAATGTATTTGTCCTCATATATTTTGACAGGGTAGTACTGCTCCTTGATGGCATCCTGAAAGTCATTCCAATTGGTGCGGCTAAAAATAGTTAGCCTATACTTTCATCCTTCTGCTCGCAGTAGGTTTCCCACCAATCCTTGACGTGGGGGGCTGCTTTGAGAAGAGCGAAAACAATCTTTTCCCGACTTGAAAATTCATGAACAGAAAAATACCCATCTAGCCGATTTAACCATTTATCTACGGCATCTGCGTCTATTTGACCCTCAAAGGTGGGGATTTCAAAATTAACTTGTACCTTAAACGGTGTGGTGTTTCCAGAGTAGCTACTGGAAGCCGATGCGTCACTTCTGGGTAGCCGCTGAAGGATCTGGGAAAAGTTGTCCATCATCGCATTCCGTTGTCGCTCGAGGGCTTCTTCGAGCAAGATTTTGAAAGGATCTCCTGCCCCCTCGTCTTTCTTATCATCCGCTATGGGAGGCCGTTGGGATTTGTGAGGCTGGTCTTGCAAAGGTTTGACCAGTTCAAGCCCTAACTCCTTATATCCTGACCTCGTTGGGGACATGCAAACAAAAATAGAGAAAAAGCAGACCGCTCTAATACCACTGATCCGGACTTAAACATGAATGCAAAAAATTACAAAGATAACCATATACACAAAAATGCAACGGAAATAATACTTCATTTCATTAATGGAACATACTGAAATATGCTTACAACCAGAAATGGAAATAAACCAGCTAGGGCGATGGTAGCTTATCTCTGAGAAGAGATGTGCGGTTACATGCCTCTGAACTGTGTTACAATGAGGCTCGAAGGCCTATTTATTGTTGAGAAACAATGGAAAACCCTTAACATTCCAAAACCTAACCCTAGAAGATGAAATGCCAAACTGTGGGCCTCGTTTGGGTAAATTGGTACGTCAACTTCCCAGGGTCGTAACTTTGGCATACGATCTCCGTTTGACGCATACAATAGCTCGTTAGAAAGATCTATCCAAGCACTACCACTTTTGGAGGCAACATGGGTCCATCAACCCATGTTGTCCCAGATTTCCCAAAAAAAAACGTTGTTTAGAGTCTCAAAACGGCTTCGGAAGTTCAGGACCCGAAAAACTGCTAAAAATAGTAAGTTGTGCTATAATTAAGGAAACTGAAAGAGACAGTTGTGGGGGTCCAAATGTGATAGGTGTCTGGCCACCAACATCCACCTGGATCAATGAATTCTATGTGAGGACATGCAACAGTTATTCCTTTGATTGAGGAATTATTCCTTAATTAAAGTAATCAGGATGAGTTGTACTTTGAGTTGTAATTAGTTGTCTCAGTTAACTGAGTTAAGTCCAGTTAGATTAGTTCCAACAGTTTGAGGAACTGATTGTGATTTCAGTTAGTTAATGCATGCATGCATGTAACTACTGCACTTCAGATAACTGAATATTCTCTCATAAGTAACTCATGCATGTCAGTTCTGTCAGAGACACAGTTGAGATCAGATGGAGGGACTGTGTACTATCAGTTGCAGGAATATTCCATTATGAATACCTCTTGCATGCAAAAGGAATTCATTCCTTGAGGATTGCGCAGTTATTTCTGAGTTTGGTGAGCAGTGTGAGGCCAGACTTCACACAGGTGGCAACATTGGACCCCAGGGAAAACTGTGCAAGGAAATAGGGGACTTGGAGGGCTAAGTATAGTCATATGTTGTGTCTATTCAGTCTGTGAGCTATATTGAGGGATTGTATTGAGAGCTGGATAGCTTGTGAGCTAAAGCTTTATGTAATCCAGACGTATTTCCACTTGTATGATAATACAGAGATCGAGGTTTTTAGTTGAGGCTTTCCTGATAGTATTCTTCTGTGTTCATGTGTGATTGATTTCGCATTCTCTGTTATATGTGTTCTGATTGATCTTGCTCAAATTTATTAAGTTTCTGCAAAGTTTGATTGTAGAAGTAGATCTAGTATTTTTCTTTAGTATATTTCATTATCAGGTGATCTACAGTGGGAATTTCTACATGGTATCAGAGCAAAGGTGATCAAAGCGAAGAACAATATACAAAGAAGGGAGAAGTTCAAAGTTTGAAGTTCCTGATTATAGAAATCGAGTTCTTATCACATCTCAATTTCACCAATGGCATTTAGCGGTTTGAGACTCGAGTATGCCCTTGATGGCAGCTTGAATTATATAGCGTGGAAGGATCGCATGGAAGTGGTATTAAAGGACAACGGTTTGAAGGACTTCATTGATCAAGAAGTCCCTAAGCTCCTAGTAGCTAATGCCCAAGATTTGGTGGAATGGAAGAAATGTGTGGCTAGAGCGAGGAGAATCCTCCTATAGGGAGTTCGAGACCACATTGTCTCGAGCCTCCATGGGAAGGAGACACCATATTCAATGTGGAAAACATTGAAGGATCTATATGAGAACAATAGCAATCAAAGGAAGCTGGCACTAAAAGACAAGCTTCGGAAAATCAAGTGTGAAAAGGGCGACACGATCTCTACATATTTGAACAAGCTCACCACCTGCAAGGATGAGCTTGTAGGGATCACGACTGCCGATGATGACATGGTGAGTCATGCTCTCCTTGGTCTTCCTAAGAGCTGGCATAGCTACCAAGACTCGGTAAATGGAAGAGAGAAATTGTCAGATTAGGAACGACTTTGGTCAGATCTGATGCAGGAGGAGATAAGAAGAAGCAGTAGTGATGGATCTTCTTCAAAACAAAATGATGAAGAAAATATAGCCTTAGCGAGTAAGGCTAGGAAAGGGAAAGGGAAGGCGTCCCATTCCAAATCAAGTTCTTCCTATGGTGAGAAGAAGTTTTACAAATCGAAAGTGCGATGCTTTCATTGTCATGAGGTGGGTCATTATGCTACGAATTGTCCACAGAAGAAATCCAAGAAGGGATCCTCGAAGGGATCAGATGGTGAGGCATTGGCCTCACAGTTTGAGTTGGATTTCTCTCTCGTCGCATGCATGGCTTCATCCATGGTGGGATGTGTTTGGTACCTAGACAGTGGAGCTTCATTCCACATGTCAGGTGATTAGAATCTATTTAGTACCTTGGAGGAGAAGGATCTCTAGATGCACATCGAGATGGGCGATGATGGAAAGTACCGTGTTTCAGGTGAAGGTACAGTTGTGTTTCATAGGAAGCATGGAGATCCTCTCACCCTAACTGATGTAAAGTATGTTCCAGGTCTAAAGAAGAATCTTGTGTCCATTAATATGCTGGAAGATAGAGGCTATGATGTAGTCTTTAATAAAGGAAAGGTATTCCTAAGGCATATCAGCACTGGACAGACCAAGAGAATTGGGATTCGATTAAAGAATATCTAGAAGCTGAAGGTAGACGATTGTGCTGCATTGAGTTCCAAAGAAGTGGTGGTGGAAAGCCAAGATGTCGACGAACTATGGCATAGAAGATTGGGCCACCTGCACCATGGGGCCTTCAAGATCATGCAACAAATTTCTATCGAACTACCCAAGGGAAAACTGCAGCAAGTGGATACTTGCAAAGGTTTCACCTTGGGTAAGTATGCGAAATCTTCCTTTCAGGATCAAGACAGTAGAGTTGGAGCAATCCTGGAGTGAGTTCACACAGATGTATGTGGACCATTCTCTACAACCTCCACCACTAAACAAAGGTACTATGTTATTTTTAGTGATGATTTTTCTCATAGATGTTGGATCTACTTTATGCAAAAGAAGGCTTAGACCTTCTTGAGTTTTTGTGAGTTCAAAGCCTTGGCAGAGAAAGAATCTGGAAAGATAATAAGAGCCTTGCGAGGCGACAATGGTGGAGAGTATGTCTCCCAATAGTTTAAGGGCTTCTGCGCAGTAGAAGGGATTAAACGGGTGTTGACAGCACCCCATAACCCACAGTAGAATGGGGTGGCTCAAAGGAAGAACAGATCGATTGTGGGAGCAGCTCGAGCGATGTTGCATGACCAAATCCTACCACTTCATTTGTGGGCTGAGGCATGCAATACAACAGTATACTTGCAGAACAGAAGCTCGCACCGTATACTAGGGATGAAGATACCAATGGAGGCCTTTTCCGGGAAGCGACCAGATGTGAGTCACTTCAGGATCTTTGGATCATCGGTTTACTGCCATGTGACCAATGATGCCCGGAAGAAGCTGGATCCAACAACTGAGTTGGGGATACTTGTGGGGTACACTGATACACCCCACAACTATTGGGTGTTCCTGCCTACCAGTCATAGGACAGTGGTACGCAGAGATCTGAATTTCGATGAGCAGAAAGCCATGCGAGTGTCCCTTGAGAGGGAGCTCAAGTTGCATGCAGAGGCAGAACTTTTGGTTCCAAAGGAGGAGGAGCCTCAGACTGATGCGGAGTAGCCGCATGCAAAGGATCCGGGAGTGGAGACATCCACTCATGCAGAGTCTTCAAGAGATGGGTGGAAACTCCCACGGGAAGCTGACAGGTTGGTGATGGATGCGAGAGAGAATGTGGGGCAGCCATTCTCTCAGCACAGACAAAGGAGATCACCCGAGCGGTACATTGGTTACATGGCCCTAGTTTGGGAGTTGTAGATACTGAACCTTCTTCTTTCGACGAAGCAGTGTAGCAACCAGTCTAGGTTGATGCTATGGTAGAGGAGTACGACTCTATCATTCGAAACAGTGTTTGGGATGTTGTCCCAAGACCGGCAGACAAGTCATTGGTGATTTCTCGATGGCTTTACAAGGTAATGCAAGCAACTGATGGCAGTGTTGAGAAACATAAGGCAAGGTTTGTTGCCCGTGGTTTCTCAAAGGTCGAGGGGATCGAATTCTTTATCTTTTTCTCTTGTAGCAAGGTACTCATCTATCAGATCGATGTTGGAACTATCAGCTCAGATGGGTTGGAAGATCCATCAGATGGATGTGAAGACTATGTTCCTCAATGGAAAGATTGAGGAAGAGGTGTACATAGAGTAGTCAGAAGGATTTGAGACCTTCGATCATGAGTCGCATGTGTGCCGACTCAAGAGAGATTTGTACGAGTTGAAGCAAGCACCTCACACTTGGTACACCAGGATCGACAGCTATTTCACCGGGTTGGGCTTCACAAAGAGTGAAGTAGATGCGAACCTTTACCACATCATGGTAGGAGGTAAGCCATTGATCATTGTACTTTGTGTCGATGATCTGATATTGACAGGTGATGATCATTTGATCAAATCTTGCAAGGAGGACCTTGCAAGAGAGTTCAAGATGAAAGACATGGGTCTTATGCACTACTTTCTAGGCATGGAAGTGTGGTAGAAGGATGAGGAAGTGTTTGTGTCTCAAGGCAAGTATGCCAATGAGATACTCAGGCGATTCCACATGGAGAAGTGCAAGCCCATGCAGACTCCTCTAGTTGGTAACTGGAGGAAGGAGGGTGCTACTTCAGGTGAGTTAGCAGTTGCTACTGTTTATCGGCATCTTGTGGGTTCATTGATGTATTTAGTGAACACACGACCAGATTTGTGCTTTGTGGTGAACCAGCTGAGTCAAGCTATGGTTCGACCTACCAAGATGTTTTGGAAGCGTCAAAGCATGTGCTGAGATACCTCAGAGGAACATCTCAGTATGGACTGTGGTACAAAAGGATAGAGGGAGTTAAGCTTCAGGGCTTCATAGATGTTGATTGGGCAGGGAGTCCATCAGACCGGAAGAGAACTTCTGAAGGAATCTTCAACCTTGGTTTAGCTGCAGTTTCTTGGTCCAATAGGAAACAGAGGTCAGTTTCACTTAGCTCAGCAGAGGCTGAATACATGGCTGTCATTCAGGCAGCATGCGAGGCCATTTGGATGTGGAAGATTCTAGTGGGATTGTTTAGTCAGAGGATGGATCCTACAGTGATATATTGTGATAATTAGAGTTGTATCAAACCCTTTGAGAATCTAGTATTTCATGACAGGTCCAAGCACATAGATATCCGGTATCATCATCTTCGAGACTGTGTGGTGAAGAGGATCATGATGTTGTTGTATGTTTCAATCGAGGAACAAGATGCAGATATTTTGACTAAGGCATTGTCAAAATGCAAGTTCGAGTTCCACAGAGACAGGATTGGGGTAACTGATAATCCCTTTCTTGTTGAAAGGGAGTGTTGAAAATAGCAACAAGAAATACTAAATATGGAAGTGCTAAAAATAGCATTTCTATAAATAGCATTTCAGGATACATTCTATTTTTATTTACTCCCTAAACTAAAATTGAGAATTAAAATTTGAATTTGATCTTAGCAGTTGTATGAAAAATAATTAATTAATTCATCTTGAGTTAATTAGCTGGAGAAAATCAAACATGAAGTCTATGTGAGGACATGCAACATTTATTCCTTTGATTGAGGAAATTAATCCTTAATTAAAGTAATCAGGATGAGTTGTACTTTGAGTTGTAATTAGTTAGCTCAGTTAACTAAGTTAAGTCCAATTAGATTAGTTCCAACAGTTTGAGGAACTAATTGTGAGTTCAGTTAGTTAATGCATGCATGCATGTAATTATTTCACTTCAGATAATTGAATATTCTCTCATAAATAACTCATGCATGTCAATTTTGTCAGAGACCTAGTTGAGATCAGATGGAGGGATAGTGTACTATCAGTTGCAAGAATATTCCATTGTGAATATCTCTTGCATGCAGAAGGAATTCATTCCTTGAGGATTGCACAGTTATTTCTGAGTTTAGTGAGCAATGTGAGGCTAGACTTCACACAGGTGGCAGCATTGGACCCCAGGAAAAACTGCGCAAGGAAATAGGAGGCTTGGAGGGCTGAGGATAGTCATATGTTGTGTCTATTCAGTCTGTCAGCTATGTTGAAGGATTGTACTGAGATTTTGATATCTTGCAAGCTAAAGCTTTGTGTAATCCAGACATATTTCCACTTGTATGCTAATACATAGATCGAGGTTTTTCGTTGAGGCTTTCCCCAAAGTATTCTTCTGTGTTCATGTGTCATTGATTTCTCATTCTCTATTATATGTATTCTAATTGATCTTGCTCAAATTGATTAGGCTTCCGCAAAGTTTGATTGTAGAAGCAGATCTAGTATTTTGCTTTAGTATATTGCATTATCAGGTGATCTACAGTGGGAATTTCTACAATTAGATGGATGGGGGAGAGAGGGAAGAAGATTTCTTGCACTAGATGCATTGATTTCAGTGTAGATGATGATTTCTAATCCTATCTGATTACTTGCACTAGATGCATTGATTTTAGTGTAGATGTTGGTTTCTAATTATATTTGATTGCTTGCACTAGATGCATTAATTTCAGTGTAGATGTGGATTTCTAGTCATATTTCATTGCTTGCACTAGATGCATAGATTTTAGTGTAGATTTGGATTTCTAATCTTATTTGATTGCTTTCACTAGATGCATGGATTTTAGTGTAGATGTAGATTTCTAATCTTATTTGATTGCGTGCATTAGATGCATTGATTTCAGTGTAGTTGTTGATTTCTAATCTCATTTGATTGCTTGCATTAGATGCATTGATTTCATAGTAGTTGTTGTTTGATAATGGTATTTGATTTTTCGCATTAGATACATTAGATGTTGCTAATATTGAGGTAGTAGATTATTAAAAGATATTGTTCAGGATATATTTAGTAAAACGTAGAGGGACACTACTAAGAAATAATTAGTTGTCAAAAGTTGCTATACCTAAAATTAAAATGAAAAAGATGTGCAAAATCAATCCTCCTGCAAAGTGGAAATTAATCATTGACAAGATTATCTCCCTTCTTTATTACCAACTAATTACTAATAGACAATTACATATATTCAAAATATATTCAAAGTTACATATATTCAAAATTACTAATAGAGTAATTGCATACAACAATGTATTCAAAATATTTATAAGAGGAAAATGTAAATTTATAAACATCAAAATAAATCAAAATATTCGTTAAGGAAATGTGATAATTATTTGGAAAAACAAATAATGTAAATATTTTATAAATATGACCACTCATTAAAAACAATCATAAATACATTATTTCTTGACTTTGCAAAATATATTATAGATTAAAAAAATCATCAAAATATTCTTGAAGGAAATAAATTATTTCAAACATAAACAAAGAAACAAATTATTTCAAGAGCAACCTTGAGTAAATTACTAAAACTACTATTCAGGATATATTTTGTAATATTTAGAGGAACGCTATTTAGAACTAATTAGTTGTCAAAAATTGTGATACCTGAAATTAAATGAAATAGATGTGCAATATCAATCTTCCCTTAAACTATTGACAATATTGTCTCTCTTCTTCATCACCAACTAATTACTACTAAACGATTATACACACATATACAATATAACACAACAATTGTAACATTCACAAACATTACCATCCAAATCCAAACACATTAACGCACAAACCACTCAAAGTATCCCAACACAGCCCTACAAACCATTCAAGGAAAAAAAACATAGACCAAAATAAAGAAGAGAATTATATGGTCATGCCAACCAAAGAAAACATAATGTGGATTTTGAATTTTATCTCAAACATATACATAATAATGATAATCTATAAATGTGATGAACTTCATAACAAGTAAGGGTTAGGGTTTGGGATGGGAGCTCTAAGGCGGTGGCGAGGGTTTCTAGAGCATTAGGGTAGCAGTGACGTGACTGTAAGCAGAGCGATACCAGAGACCAGGGTAGGGGGGCGATCTTCTTGTGAACAACTAAATCAGCGGCGGCAAGGAAAAGTTGGAAGGCAGGTCCCCAAAGTAGGGAGGAGCTGAAGATGCCATGGCAGGGGAACTAGGGAGGGGAGAGATCCCCTCCTACAAAAGTGCCACGGCGGTAGAATCAAGTGGAAAGGGAACACAAAGAGACCCAAAGGAAAATAGCAAAGATCCACCAGTAATGGGAACTCGATGGCAAGCAGGACTAGGCGACAGATGTCTTCCCAGAGCTCTGAAAAACCCAGGTTCGTAATTCCGAATAACAAACTGGAAGAATATAGATGCTATATGAGAGACCATGCTTGAATATGTAAGTTTGTAGGGTATTGGCCATCCAAAAAGGACATGTCGAAATGGATACAACAAAGGTGGAAACCGAAAAGGCATATAGATCTGAAATTGGGGGCAAAGGGCTTTTTTACAGTTATATTATCAAATCTAGAGGACAAGGAAAGAATCTTTGAGGGAGGACCGTATTTCATGAATAACGCTGGTCTATTCATGTGGCATTGGGAGGACTGCTATAATCCAGACCAAGAAAAAATGATAGCGGCACCCATCTGGATAAGACTGTTTGGCCTACCAATAGAGTTTTGGGACCCTGAGATCCTTGAAGGAATAGGTAATACAATCAGAACTTTTATTAAGGTAGCAGAGACCATAAGAAGGGGGAGATACACATCCTATGCAAGGATATGCGTATACATGAATATATCAGAACCACTACCGGAGTACATAGGGTTGGAATACCACGACGAAGTCTGGCAGCAACCGGTGGATTATGAACACATCCCCTTCCACTGCAGAAGATGCCATGAATATGGCCATCTCTTCAAACAATTCCCACTAAATGTAGTAGAGGAAACATCAAAGAAACAGGAAGAAGAGAAGAAGGGGACAGAGGCAACTGAAGGAACGAAAGAGGGGTTAAAGGAAATACCCACAAGACGATGACCTAGGAAAGGGCCGGCCAGAATGCAACAATCCGTCAAAACATCGCTAGTAGAAAGCCAAAATAAGTTCAAAATCCTTCAGGAAGAAGAAGGGGAGATGGAAAAAATAGGAAGCGACAAAGAACCCATGGAACTTTTAAAAGAAACAAAGGAGCCAGCCTCAAACCAGAGAAACATGGAACAAGAAGGAATAGAGGAAAACATGAACATGTCCATTGAGCAATCTCAGATGGAGGTCGATCCCCAAAAGGACAGTGGAAGCGATGAGGAGCGAATAATGAAAAGACTGTTATAGGAATGGAAGAACTTGGATGAGAGGTTTATACCCGAAGATCAAAAGCAGTTATATAAAGAGATGTTCCAGAAATATAAGGAAAAGAAAGGAAATCTTCTGGCAAGTCAACTGGAACAAGTAAGAGCGGAAGGAGCTCAGAGCATAGGAATGAGCAGTACTGGCAAAGGAGGTAAGAAAAGAGGTAGATGGCCAATGAGTGAAACCATTCAAGTGGTAGGGGAGACGCTGGTAAACTCGGGAAGAGTTATACCTCTTTCAGAAGTATTTCAACAACCATCCAAAATTTTAAAATGATAATCACAAGTTGGAATATCAGAGGTCTTAATAGTATAGGAAAACAGAGGTATTTGAGAGATAGGTTGAAGAAAGACAAACCCAGTATAATGATAATTCAAGAAACCAAGGTCAGCTCCCAAAAGATGGAAGAAATAATCAGAAAACACAATATTCATTATGAGATAATGGGTCAGGACGCAGCAGGCACGGTAGGAGGACTAGCAATCCTTTGGAATCCTAAGGAAGTACACTTCAAAAACTGGGTAAGCCTCCCTCAAATCCTCTCAGGAACTTTTAGAATGATAGGATCATCAGAGTGGATACTCCTCATAGGAGTCTATGGCCCACATTTATCAAGTGAGCACAAACATTTCCTCCAAAACATGAAAACAATTCGAAGGATCTTCCCAGAGACTCCTTGGATTGTTGGGGGGGGCTTTAATATGATTAAAACCATAGGAGAAAAGAGAGGTGGATCGAAAAGACTGGACCAAGACATGGACGCTTTCGGTGAAATGATAACGGAGCAAAGATTGGTAGATATTCCCACGATAAACGGGATCCATACATGGAACAATAGAAGAGGAGGCAGAAATCAAATAGCTTCGAGACTGGATAGATTCTTAATATCGGAACAGATCATAAACAGAGATGTATTTGTAGAATCAATGATCCTTCCTGCCATGGGCTTATATCACTGGCCCATCAGATTGGAAATTGACATCAAAAAGAGCCCAAACAAACGCCCCTTCAGGTTTGAAGCGTTCTGGCTCAGGAATCAGCAGTTCATGCCAAAGCTGGAGGAATGGTGGACTCAGAGCCAAAAAAGAGGACGAAGCAAGATGCAAACCTTCCAGTTAAAGCTCAAAGAACTCAGAGGAAAAATCAAAAAAATGGAACAAAGAGGAGTTTTGGAATATATTTATGGAGAAGAAGCGATTAGAGCAAAGAATGGAAAAGTTGCAACAAAAAATTATAAAATAAGGCCGAAGCAAGGAAAGAAGCAGAGAAGAGGGAATATTGATCAGTCAACTGGAAGAACGGAGAAAACAGGAAGAAATATTATGGAAACAAAAGTCTCGTATAAATTGGCTTCGTGAAGGAGAAAAGAACACAAAGTTTTTCGACCAAGCCATGATCCAACATAGACAAAGGAATAGAATTTTCTCAATCAAAAACGAAGACGGGCAACGTGTAACATAGCATGAGGAAATGGAACAGGTTCTAGTAGGATACTACAAAGACATCCTGTCCGAACCCCAAGAAGGCAGAGAAGAAGCTATAGAAAGGATCTGCAACGAAATCCCGAAAATGATAACAAGGGACCAAAACATGGCCTTGATGAGGGCGGCAACATTGGAAGAAGTGGAGGATATAGTGAAGGGAATGAAAAAAAACAAAGCCCCAGGACCAGATGGATTTACAGCAGAATTTTACCAACCAGGCTGGCATTTCCTTGGACAAGACATCCTAGAGGTGGTAGAAGAATCACGCAAACACCAAAAGGTATGGCCGGGTCTTAACTCAACTCTTTTGACTCTTATTCCTAAAACTGCTAACTCAGAAAATGCCCAAGGTTTCCGTCCTATAGCCCTTTGTAATGTAATTTATAAAATTATTGCTATGTTAATGGCTAAGAGATTGAAACCAATTCTCTCTAGTATAATCTCCCCGGAACAAACTGGGTTTGTGGAAGGGAGACAAATTTTAGATGTTTTGGTGGTATCTCAAGAAGTGATTCATTCTCTAAAACAAAAAAAGGAGAGGGGAATGATGATAAAATTGGACCTTTCAAAAGCTTATGATCGTCTAAATTGGAAGTACCTCAAAACAATCCTTAAGGCATTTGGCTTCAGTAATAGATGGGTAGACTGGATTTATAACATGATATCAATACCCAATTTCTCTATCCTTCTAAATGGGATGCCAACTTCGACCTTCAATGCCACAAGAGGACTGAGACAGGGTGATCCCTTATCCCCTTTCTTGTTCATTATTGCGGTAGAAGGCCTTGGAAGATACTTTAAGAAAGATATGAGGGAAGGGAAAATCAAAGGAATAAGGCTATGTGGAAACAACTTACCTATTACTCATCAGTAATTCGTTAATGACATCATGCTCTTTTGTGCTGTCTCACTAAGAGAAGTGAAGAGGGTAAAGAAGATTCTGGATCTCTTTATGGAAGCCTCGGGCATGGAAATCAACAGGGATAAATCCTATACATTTCTTTTTAACACCCCAGATTCGATTAAAGCCCACTTGACCAAAACTTTGGGATTTCGCTCTGGGGAATTACCAACAAAATAACTAGGGAATCAATTAGCTTTAAACCCTTTAAGGATAGCAAATTGGCAGCAAACGGTGGAAAAACTCAAGAATATACTTGCAAACTGGTCCTTCCGATCTTTGAACATAGCAGGAAGACTAGTGCTACTAAAATCAATTCTCCAGGCTATTCCCATCTATCCTCTTTCGCCGATGGCAGTCCCCAAAGGTGTATGCACAAAAATGAAGGAAATTTTCAGGAAATTTATCTGGGGAGGGCCCAAACAGCAAAGGAAATGGGCCCTTGTATCTTGGAAAGGCCTGTCAAAACAAAAAGAAGAAGGGGGATTAGGTCTCAGGGACCCGAGCATATTGAACCAAGTTCTAGGGGCGAAGCTGTGGTGGAGGTGGATGAGGGGTGGCAATGATTTATGGAAAAGAATATGGACCTAAAAATATTATATGCCCACAACTTCAGAAGGTATTCTCAGATTGGAGGAAGTCCCAAGAGGATCCACAATATGGGACCTGTCCAGCCAGAACAGAGATATCATAGGCAAACACGCCTTCTGGGAAATTAGGAACGAAAGTATAGCCAAATTTTGGGAGGAGGCATGGCAGAAAAGGGAAAGAATGGTCAAAATACATTCCCTACAGAATACATATCAAAAGGTTGTAATGGAGGGATTAAAGTATGTCAAGGAATATTGGAAAGAAGAGGGACAAGATGAGACCTGGAGAACTTGGAGGAAACCAGAAGAATGGGACAGAAACATAGACCAGGAGCAGAAATAAATACTAGTAAAAGAAATGGAATCAAGAAGAATCAAAATCAGAACAAGACCAGATATACTTAGATGGAGAAGATACACAAGGGGGACTTTCACAGTGAAAGAAGCCTATTATCTAACCACTCGATAGGAACAAGAAGAGGAAGCTCGAGATTGGAAGCAAATATGGAGGAATAAGTGGTGGCCGAAGGTAACTATGTTCGCGTGGTTAGTAGGAAAAGGAAGAATCCTGACATGGGACCAGATACAGAGGCGGGGATTCCAGGGTCCTCCTAGATGTAGCCTATGCAAACAAGAAAATGAAACGTAGGAACACCTTCTGAACTCATGTCCCTTTGCCAAGCATCAATGGGAAGAAGTCCGGAACCTTTTTGGAAAGTCAAACAGAGACCCCCTTGATATCAAACAAACTATCTTCCAATGGGGAAAGGGCCAATTCTCTAGCTCGGTAGTAAGAAGAGCCTGGAGTCTAGCGATAGGATTCAATATATGGCTTATATGGAAAGAGAGAAACCAAAGAATCTTTCAGGATAAATCCAGTCCCCCAGAGATGATATGGAAAAGAACGCAAAAATTGATAAGAGAGATGATCCTAACATAGACTTGGGAGGAAGAAGACTCGAAATCGACCCCAGAGGAAGGTTGAACCTTAACTACCCTAAATTTGGAATATATCATGGTGTATCCTCAAAAGAAAAGATACCAGTGATTCCCGAACCAGAGTCCAGCAAAGTTCAAGTACCCAGGCAAAAACTTCATCAAATTAAATTTTGACAAGGCTTCTAAAGGAAACCCAGGGGAAACAGGATTCAGAGGTATCTTCAGAGATAATGAAAGATGCACTAGATGGGTTTATGCTGATCAGGGAGGCATAATGACCAATAATGAAGCAAAACTGATGGTTGTCTACCAAGGCATCAGAATAGCAATAAGAAATGGATATACAAACCTGGAAATTGAAGGAGACTCGCAGATAGTAGTAGAAATGCTAAGGAATCTTAACAATGGGAAGAATTGGGAACATGTAGCAAAGAGCTGGAGGACTGTAGGGATAATTCAAGACCTAGCAGACATAACGTATTGATTATAAAATTATCAACCATGTTAGGAGAGACGGAAACAAAGCAGCAGACTTCCTCGCAAACTGGGGATGCAACGAGTAGGATGGGAAGGTAGACAGTATATGGCCAACCTTAATGAACAAACCTCAATGGGAGATGCTAAACTCAATTATTACTCAGGACAATGATGAAATCACAACTTCATGAAAAAGAATACAGATGGTCCCCGATTGGGTGAAAAGGGCGGTGACGTGGGAGATTATTAAAAAACCAAGGAGGAGGTATGACAAGCCACTTTGCAAACATGTAATAATTAAGGATGATAGGATGGACTGCAGGCAGGGTATAATTCCAAGAAGCAGTGGAGACGGAGCAATGAAAGGAAGAGGTGGGGAGAGAGGCGGTGCTCTTGCGATGGGACGCAGGTTAGCTGGCGCAGGATTAAGCAGAGGAGGAGAGGGTGAACATGGAGAATGCAGGCGACAGAAGGAGGAGGTGCAAAAGAGCAGAGATGGGCAGCAGGAGCAGGTAATTGGATACGGAAAGAGGCATGTAAGAGAGAAATCCACCTTTGTTATCTGTGACAACACTGATAGGAGTAAGGATTCGGGTGGCGGTTCAAGGTTTAAACAAGATAGGCGAAAGCGGAGGGGCAGGCCTCCCATCCACTGTAAAATCAAACGAAAGTCAGCAAAGGGAAGAATGAGAAAGGCAGGGACTGATGCGAGCAGGGAAGGATGCGGTACTGGGCAGGAAAGGAGCATGCCCGCCCCCTGAGAAGGTGATGAACAGAAACAGTTGGGTATGGAAAGGAAGACGGGAGGGGAGGAGGTGAAATCTCCAGAACAGGGTTATCATATTCAAACGAGGAAAGGCGGAATTGGGAAGGTGCGGTTTCCGGAGGACAAACAACTAGGAGAGGCAATGAACCTGGGGAAGAAGACAAAGGGGTATGGAGGAGAAGGATTCTCTGGAACTTCCTCCAGTATAGCAGGCCAGGAGAGCAAGGTAATGGGCGGCGATAAAGCTGGCCGCCCAGGACGGGGAAGGGGTCACAGGGGCAGAGAGAGAGGACGCCAAGCTAGAAGCCAGGAACGGAGCTCCCCATCTCCGGTTGGAAAACGTCGAGACAGGAAAACATTGAAGAACAAGGTATAGGAGGCAGAGAAGGCGTACAGTGAGGAAACCAATGTGGACATTCGAAGGATAATACAAGATTTGGAGATAGCGGCCATGCAGGAGGAATCAGACCCAGAAATGGAGGATTGGGAATACCTGCTGCCAGACCTAGGAAACATGAGAGGCCGCATGTCTTTATATAAGTAGGCCCTGCATGTTTATTGGGTGATGAAGAGATTGCTAGCTAAAGCAATGGAGCAGGTGACTATGGAGATGGCAGAGATGGCTCAAGGAATTCCGAATCTAAAAAGAGAAATGAAGAACCTTCAGGTAACTCTACTCATGCAGGATAGCAAGCTCGAGGAGATTTAACAACAGTTAAAGAAGATAGTTCCTGGGACAAAGGAAGAAGACAACCCGTCTGGAAACATGGTAGACTGATCCCTTTAGCTATGTATAAGGTTTTCTTAAATAGATTTATGAGAGCTAGCTCTCCCTTTTGGTCATAGATCTTTATGGTGATAGGAATCAAGATTAGTCTCTTTAGCTGTTTAGTACATTTGGCATGGACAAGCAGACTTATCGTTTTTTGTTTTTGGATGGCCTATAAAAACTTAAGATGGCCAACAGACCCGGTTTCCCTTCGAGGCAGGTTGAGGTCATCGAATGCATGTATATGTTTCAATCCGAATTAATTGAAAATGAAAGGTCCTACGCTAGCTTACAAAAAAAAAAGATAATCTAAAAATGCGACATCGTAGCCCTCAACTGGAACTAGGCTAGATCCATCTAACATGTGATTTATCATGAGTCCATAGGATCAAATCCCTCAAGGTGCAAACCTTTCCTCAAGTTCTACACACCAAGAATAAGGTTTGCACACAAAATATTTGATCCCTCTTGGAACATGATAAATCCAGTATTGGATGGATCAAGGTGGTATAAGTAATATATAGGGTGATGATAATAAATTAAATTAAATTATAAAGAAAAATTAATTACAAAAGATATTTAAATTTTAAAATTTTTAATAAAAAAAAAAATTGGCAAATACGTAAAGTGTCCACCTCAAATGTTGAGAAAAAACACACATTATTATTGAATCTATTTTATGAATTTTTAAAATATTTTCACAATAATGTGCAAACATGTTAATGTTTATTATAATTTGATATCTATCTACATTTACTACTATTTAATTTACATGAATAGTCTAATTTAATTTCATTATCAGCTAAAATTTTTATTTCTATCTCTATTAGACTCTACACTATTTGACTTGTGCCACCGTGACTTCAGGTCATTACTTCAGCAAGCTCCGTTATCATTTACATTCAGCCCAGGTGATGATAGAGATAACGCGCGTTGCATACCTTCAATACTTTTCCTTTAAAATTCAAGAGCAATTTTTACAAATTATTATAAGAGGTGGTTTATTTAGTGTTTTACAAATTATTATAAGAGGTGGTTTGTTTGGTGAAGCTCAAGAAGATATTATCATTAATGGGACCATTCAGGTAGAACAACAGAATTAGGATTTACAAATATAAAGATGTATGGCTAGTAGGGTTGGGTTTTTTGATGGAGCAAGTAAAATGAGACTAGTATGTGGGTGTGGGTAGTTATAGTCATAGATGCCAGAAGATATTTTCATTTTTTGTAGGAGGGAGGACTGGGATCGAACAATAAGGCTGAGATTGTAGCTTTATGGAGAGTATTAATTGCAGCAAAGTAGTTTGGAATAGATAAGATTAAGGTATTTGGAGATGGGAAATGACTATATCAAAATTTTTCCATTTAAACAATTGGATGAGGAGAATTAGAACTTTGGTAAGCACTTTTTAGAGTATACAATTTCAACACATTTTTCTGGAACAAAACCAGATGGGGGATATGTTATCCAAGAGACAGATTGGTATGGATCCAAGTAAGTTCTACTTCAATGAATTTGCACTAGGAAAGTTGATAAATGTTGGAAGCATCAATTTTTAGTAGAAAGCAGAACTTGGATTCTGATTTCAAGACAAGATTTTTTATAAAAAAAATGTTGTTTGATCAACTTCGTATTATCTAGAAAGATTTTATTTTTTGAACAGCTAAAAATTGATGCCAATTTTTTAATAGAAATGCAAAAAGTTGTAATAAAAATAAAATAAAATAAAAATAGTTGCAGAAAGAATATATAATCAAAATATTTACTATCTTTTTTATTCCAGTTAAAAAATAGTTTATTCCAGTTACCATTACAATTTTATTAAATTAAAAAAAAAATGATGTGCTTAAAAAAATATTAGTGTTAAAAAAAAAAACGAAAAAGTTGGCATTACAATTTTATTGAATAAAAATATTTTTTTACAAGTTTCCATTTATTCCACTCATGGCTATTTTAATTATCATAGGAGATATTTTATTCAGGTTGCCATTACAATTTTATTGAATAAAAGTTATTTTTAGCAGCTTGTTATTTTTAATAGTTTCCATTAATTCTACTCGTGGCTATTTTAATTATTATTGAAAGTAGTTTATTCAATTGTTGTTGAAAGTAGTTTATTCAATGGTTGTCATTACCTAAAGTCAAATTCGATAAAATTCCATAGACGATTAAGGAATTTGTGTTTTGACAATGCCGCTGTAGAGGGGGCATAGCAAAATATTATATCTTTAAATCATGTACTTTGCAATGACATACCATCATTTGAGGTGGATTAAATATGTGAATATTTCTCAAGGCTTGACCTCGATTTCATAACCGCGGTTTGCTTTACCAACTCAAGGACTTAAGACATCAATTACAGTTTTATTGAATAAGAGTATCTTTTAACAATTTCCATTAAAAATATTATTGGGCTAGATTTATTTGAAATGCAGTTAAAAAAAATTTCAAAAACATTTTAAGTTATGAAATTCGGGGTTTTGAATATATTTATATATTTATTTTAATAAAATTTATATTTTTTAAAATTTTAAAAATAATTAAATTTTAGATTTTAAAATGAAAAATAAATATATAGTAGAATGGGGAATATATAAATTTTGTAAGTTTGCTAAGATTATATTTTTATCATGTTTAATATATCACTTTTATATTAAAGAGTGTCTTAACAAAGTACCAGATCACAGCCTATCAAGACTCTATGGGCATATAAGGGCATATAAGTGATTTTTTTAAATTTAAATATAAAAATAATAAATTTTATATCATTTACTTAAAATTTAGGATATTAACTCACTTTATCAAACAAATATATAAAACTAACCTAGAAACAAATAGTAGGTAAATGAACGATTTTAAACTTAAAAAAATATAATAATAAAATATAATAAAATGAAAGATGTCTTTTAATTTAAATTTAAGAATAGTAAATTTTATATCATTTATTAAAATTCAAGGTATTAATTCACTTTATCAAATAAATATATAAAACTAACATATAAAAAATAATATGTAAATGAATAAATCCATCGAAACTTTTAAAATATTATTTTTCATATATATATCTTATTTGAATGGAAATTAATTAATTGCTATAAAAAATGAATAAGAGATATAAATAAAATTAAGGCTATTCTCAAAATGCAAAAAAAATTATATGTGAGAAGATAATGCATCATAAGTATTATTTAGTATTTACATGGCAATTTAATTCACTACATAATAGAGCCAACAACTATTGTTTGGATCTCTATTTGGGGAATCGATACAATCCATAGGAGAGCCGTGGTGTGTTAGGAGGTAGACCCAACACCCATAGTTTGGCTCTCTTGCAAAAGATGAACACACCAACTACTCCCCAAATTCCAATTCCAAATCCAATTCCCAATGCCATTAATGACATCTTGTCATCTAGATGGTCCAACCATCCTACTTTAATATGGGTAATGCTACTATTATTGTGATCTTCTCTCCCTCGATTTTCCTTTCCATTACATAAATCTAAAGGACACCCATATAAGCATTTATTCTTTTGAAATGATGTTGCACTGAATGTGGAAAATTGTGTTCCTCCAGGGATTGGCCCACAAAGGTTATTAGATGAAACATCGAGAACAGCCAAACTGTGTAGTTTAGAGAGCTCTTCAGGAATCTGTCCACTCAGATTATTCTTGCACAAGTCTAACTGCTCCAAAGTAGATATGTTACTGAGAGATGCTGGGATTGGCCCTTCCAACTGGTTTCCAGATAAATTTAGCGATCGCAAGCCACTCAAAGTTCCTATGCTTGCAGGTATTTGTCCGATAAGATTATTGTTGGACAAATCAAATATAGTGTTTTTATCTGACAAGTATGATAGAGTATATTCACTTCCTTTGATGTAAACTGACATTTCTTCATATTCATTACTATCAGGTAATGAATTATTGTTTACAAACCCTGCAAGTCTTTCAAAATGTAATGGCATTTTTCCAGTGAATTTATTATTGGATAAATCCAGGATAGACAATTAGGTGAAATTTATTACCCATTCAGGAATGTCATCATGGAAATTATTGTACCCAAAGTTTAAAAATTTCAAGCCAACAAAAAAGGTGAAGTAGTAAGGAAGTTTCCCTATCAATTTATTTCCCCTCAAATCCAATAACTTAAGCTTAGTGCAATTAGCCAAAGATATTGGAAGAGTCCCAGAGAAATTATTAGTATGAGCAGAGAAATATAATAAAGAAGTACAATTGCCAATAAGAATTGATCCTTGAAAATTATTCTTTGACAAATCTAAATATTCAAGGGAAACTAAACCCCTAAAACTATTAGGTATAATGCCAAAAAGATTATTATTATATAGGTATAAACTTTGTAAAGCATTTAGTTTGCCTATGCTAGGTGGAAGAGGTCCAATTAAATGGTTCAATGACATATCAATATATTCTATGTTTTTCATCAAACCGATTCCTGAAGGGATTGGACCACTCAATTTGTTTCCCGTACTTGATAACCATTGGAATGAAGTGCAATTGCTAATCCAAGCTGGAATGCTTCCACTTATACTATTGTGACCAAAGGAGAGTGTTTCCAACCTGAGCAGGCGACCCAATTCCCATGGGATTGGACCACTCAAATTGTTGCCGCGAATATCCAGTTCTGTAAGTGAAGTGCAGTTGCCCAGAAAAGTTGGGATGCTTCCATTCAGATCTATATGTCCCAACCCGAGAGATTCCAACTGGACCAGACGGCCGAGTTCTGGTGGGATTCTTCCACTGAAATCATTGAAGGAAAGATCTAAAGTCCGCAACAGAGAGAGGTTGCCAATAGACGGTGGAATTCTTCCACTGAAATGATTCAGTGGAAGATCTAAAGTCCGCAACAGAGAGAGGTTGCCAATAGACGGTGGAATTCTTCCACTGAAACCATTGAACCGAAGATCTAAAGTCCGCAACAGAGAGAGGTTGCCAATAGACGGTGGAATTCTTCCACTGAAATCATTATTGGAAAGATCTAAAGTCCGCAACAGAGAGAGGTTGCCAATAGATGGTGGAATTCTTCCACTGAAATCATTCACGGAAAGATCTAAAGTCCGCAACAGAGAGAGGTTGCCAATAGACGGTGGAATTCTTCCACTGAAATTTGTATGTTGTTAATGATGGTGGAATTCTTAATAGACGGTGGAATTCTTCCACTGGAATTTGTATGTTGTTAATGATGGTGGTCACTTTGGGAATGCCAGGATCAACATACTTTTCCATGGAGATGGTATTGGTCATAAGGCCTGCTAAATGTCCTATAACATGAATGGTTTGAGGATCAATCCTTTTTCTAGCAGGCTTCTTGAGGCA
>APFE030360278.1:38419-51053 GCA_000404065.3 Pinus taeda | reverse complement strand
ATCAGTATTATTAAGTCAAATATTCATTTTCAAAACAAATGATATACGCTACTTCAGATAGATAAACCCGCGTATATACGCAACTATGCAGAAGGAAACTTGCGTATACAAGGCTAAACTTTTAATTTTCTTTATCTTGAAGATGATTGTTAATCTTTGTTGCAGAATCAAATAACCAGTAACCAGAGATAGTAAAATAGATCAGAAAGACAATCACACACAAGAACACAAGATATAAGGTGGAAACCCAATGTGGGTGAAAACTACCTGCTGCAATTCGTCTCTATCTTCTTTTTAAATTAGAAACTTCTTTTACAATGTACTGGTGCAGTCCTTTACCAGTACGCAGGCAGCAACCTGCTGAGAGCTACAACCCTCTCTCGTTCTCCAGCTTATCCTGCAAGGGAGCTACAACCCCCTTTAGCTCTTGCACTAGCCAAGATACTAGTATGTAGGTGCTGGCCTACAGAAGGCTACAATCTTCTAGGGACCACGTTTCATAAATTTTCAGACTGGATACATGAACATCAATCAAACATCAAGAATTTCTCCATCAACCAATCTCCTTTCCACCAATTAGATCTGAATCAAGTAGATACTTCTCTAACAGCTGTACCCAAAACACAGTACCAGAAACCACAAACCAAAAGCTAGATCACAACTTAAAGTATATACGCTATTTCAATAACTTGCAACATGTGTGCATACGCTTCTGTGTTTGGAGCAACCTGCGTATATGCCATTTTAATTCACTGAACCAACGTGTATACGCACCTTCAATTCACTGAACCTGCGTACAGATCTATAAAGATAATTCGTTCTTTCAGATATTCAAAAAGCTAATTAACCCAGGTTATCAATGTTATAGAACAAGCAAGCACCACATATGACAGACCAAAGATCATACAAAGATACTATCATTCAAGCTTAAAGATTATGACCCACCATTAGAACTTATCCTTCTTCTTTGCGCTAAGGTTCCTCCTTTCTTCAGATCTAGATCTGCACCATAACCCAATTACCAGTATTCCAGATCTACCACTTTATCAGATTTTCAATGATAATTCAGATCATCAATTGCCACAATATCTCTTTCCTCTTTTATAGTCTTAGGCCTTCCACAATACCACGGTCCAAAACCATAACATTTAAATACCATGAACCCAAAACTAGGGATCAACACATCTGACGAGACGCCATGGTCCAGAACCATAGGTTCAAATCCCAAGGACTAACTACCATGGACCAAGAGTAAGTTCCCCAACATATACGCGCTTTTGAAACGTATAACATGCGTGTATACGCGTCTTCGTCTAGATGAACCTGCGTATATGTATTTTTCTTCTTTCTGAGTGCCTGAACTGAGATCTGTCACCAAGGTGAGTTGCCATCAAGGACAACACCAGAGCCATAGCATCAACCCTATGCCATAATGCCAACAACAGAACCCTTTTGTAGCAAGCCTTTTTCTATGAGGTAATTAAAATCTTTTGGAAGCATAAGGTGCCTCTTATATGTTCCGTCAGAGATGGTAGTACAATATCGTGAAGTTGAATTTTGCATTGATTGTATGGGTTCAAGTTCAACAATTTGTAGGTATGGTTGAATATGAGTTGATCCAAATAACATTGAGAAAATTGCATTCTCAGTAAGGTTTGTTGTCATTTTCTAAAAGTAGAGATAACAAAATAAGTACTGTACAAAACAAAACGCAAAAATGTTGTTTTCTTCGCGTAAGATGTTTAACATTCATTACATTCCTATAACAATACATGAAAATATATGAACTAAAGGGAAAGAAGCATGTTCAATTTGTTTGTAAATGAGTGGTTATCTAAGCTTGTAAACATAAAAATGAAGATATTTAATACAACAACTTCTATATGATCATTCTTTTTCAAACATAGTTAAAACTGTAAATTAGCAATTTCATAAACCCACGCATGTTAGAAACAATTAGACAGGCGTAACATACTTAATACTATACATTGTAAACTTCATAAACCTACCAACATTTAATGCATACCAACATTTACTTTTCAGGAGAAGTAATATTCATGCCAAATACATGGTCTTTCAAATATTTGTACTCTACAATCTAATTATTAAGCTATCCAAGACAATTTTCCAATTATTATGTAGCAGACAAAGATATTGCCTGGACAAAATATCATTGAATATTTTAACAGAAAAAATGTGTACAAATATTTATAGGCACACTCCTTATACCTCAAGTTTTTTGGTTTCATCTTCAGCTTTTGAAGTCTGCAGATTTATCCAAGCATCAATTCTTTCTTCTTCTCATTGATATTTGAAATTTACAGACAAAGAATAATTATGAAGAATAAGTGGAGAGTGATAGTTTAGGAATAATATAATCATATTATATTGTAAAGTATTGATGAAACCATGCTCAAAATAGTACAAAAATTAGCCCATAGGTCCTCATTGCCTTTGATCCTTAGTTAAACATTCCCATATTAGTTGTGAAGCTAGTAAAGAATTTAGAAGATCTACTAAAACCATAAGCTAAAAACATGAAAATCCTAAGCTGGAAACATGAAAATCCTCTTAGGTAAGGGAGTCCTTTTTTAGCCTTAAAATGTTAGGTAAGGAAGTGGCCTGAAATAGCTAATATGCAGTAATATGACTTTGCTAATCTACTAAATATTTTCCAAAGCACATGCCTAACTTTTGAGAGACACTTTGTGTAATTGTTAACATTGAGTGGGAAGAAACCAAGTTATATTTCCTTGCAATATTGTTTGTAAACCTATAATCAACAATACCTCTGTTTCTAAAATCTTTGAATGATACAAATTTTTCCCTACATTAAGGTTCCTGCAAATGATGAAGTCATCCACAGTGATCGATTTGCAAGGGAAAGGAATGACACCCCACATTACAACACACAAACATGGAGAGTTGAAACAAAGCTTCCTGAGCAATCAGATGAAGCTATAAACATGAAAGGTGATGCAATCAAGAGAAAAAGGGATAGTATAACTTTAAACATTGCTTTGAATCCTTCCATTCATGGCCATGTCCACCATGAAGCGGAATCCTTATTTTAATAGAGCTACTCTTCCATTCAATGTTATGAGTTGAGTGAACTTCATTGCAAAAATTATATGAAAGACACAGGCAATGAGCTGTTAAAATGTCAAGCAGAATCTTTATTTTAACAGAGCTACTATGGATAAGCTTCCATTCAAAGTTATGAAGATATTCATAAAGTCTAGCTATGATTGGCAATTCCGTGTGCATTTGGATTTTTTTTTCCATTTAGTTAAAATTCTTAACCCATGAAAGTCACACTAAAGCTAAATTTTGGGCAGTAGTCTTATGACTTTGTTTTGGTGCAGGTAATGCAAGCCCTTGAGCATGTGCCTATTAACCTCAACCAAATAGTGTTCTGGGACTTTTGAATGGCAACATGTGGCCCAAAATAGCTAATGTGCAGTAATAAGACTTTGCTAATCTACTAAAACCATAAGCTGGAAACATGAAAATCCTAAGCTAGAAACATGAAAATCCTCTTAGGTAAGGAAGTCCCTTCTTAGCCTTAAAGCATTAGGTAAGGAAGTGGCCTGAAATAGCTAATATGCAATAATATGAATTTGCTAATCTACTAAAGATTTTCCAAAGCACATGCCTAACTTTTGAGAGACACTTTGTGTAATTGTTAACATTGAGTGGGAAGAAACCAAGTTATATTTCCTTGGAATATTGTTTGTAAACCTATAATAAAAAATACCTCTGTTTCTAAAATCTTTGAATGATACAAATTTTCTAATAGAAATGAAATTCTATGGTTGACCATGGTCAACCATGAATAATTAAGAGTGATACTGAAAATAAAAAGGCCAGCCTTGTCCTCCACTTCCTTGCAAGTGCTTTTCTAAGAATAATGGTGGATATAATTTAGTGCTATTCTGAAAATAATGGTGGATTTAATTTAATATAATCAGAACTCTGTAAAAAATAAATAAAATTTACCCATGCAATCCGAGCAAATGTAAAGTACGTGGATAATACTTCATTGGAAAATGCTAACGCAACTTAAGAATTTAGAGAAAATGCAATTCAAGTGAATGAAACTTCATTCAATATTGACAACACATGTACACATATGAATATGGCATTACAAAGTTATTTGGCTTGCAAGCTAGGCAAATGCAATCCTCAATAGATTTCAATTAGAATCTATGCTGACTTAAAGGGCAGGTAGCATAAGAACTATTAAAAAATAAAAAGGGAACTATCCCATCATCGCCTCACGAATCGAGAAGAAGCAAGAGAGGAGAAGGTTACAATGTTAAATAGGATTGAACCCTCCAGAAGACCAAAGAGTTGGGTACAATTTTAGTCTACTTTGGCAACACTGCAAGAGGCAGCAAAAGATCCCATAACTCCTTGAAAAATGCAGAATGGAAACGAAGCTTGCAACTATTGTGCAACAAAAGACCAAGCTAGCGAATTAAAGGAAACAAAGGCAACTGTAGTTTGACCTAATGGCTAAATTTTGGACAGCAGTCTTATGACTTTGTTTTGGTGCAGGTAATGCAAGCCCTTGAGCACCTGCCTAGCAATCTTAGCCAAATAGTGTTCTAGGAATTTTGAATGGCAACATGTGGCCCAAAATAGCTAATATGTAGTAATATGACTTTGCTAATATACTAAAACCATAAGCTAGAAACATGAAAATCCTAAGCTAGAAACATGAAAATCCTCTTAGGTAAGGAAGTCCCTTCTTAGCCTTAAAGTATTAGGTAAGGAAGTGGCATGAAATAGCTAATATGCAGTAATATGACTTTGCTAATCTACTAAATATTTTCCAAAGCACATGCCTAAGTTTTGAGAGACACTTTGTGTAATTTTTAACATTGAGTGGGAAGAAACCAAGTTATATTTCCTTGCAATATTGTTTGTAAACCTATAATCAAAAATACATCTGTTTCTAAAATCTTTGAATGATACAAATTCTGAAATAAAAATGAAATTCTATGGTTGACCATGGTTAACCATGAATAATTAAGACTGATACTGAAAATAAAAAACCAGCCCTATCCTCCACTTCCCTGCAAGTGCTTTTCTGAGAATAATGGTGGATATAATTCAGTGCTATTCTAAAAATAATGGTGGATTTAATTCAGTATAATCATAACTTTGTCAAAAATAAATAAATAAAACCCATGCAATCCGAGAAAATGTAGAGTAAGTGGATAATACTTCATTGGAAAATGCCAACACAACTTAAGAATTTAGAGAAAATGCAATTCAAGTGAATGAAACTTCATTCGATATTGACAACACATATGAATATGGCATTAAAAAGTTATTTGGCTTGCAAGCTAGGCAAATGCAATCCTCAATAGATTTCAATTAGAATCTATGCTGATGTAGAACTAAAATGGAAAATAAATTTGCATATAATCATCATGTTTCTCCAAAGCAGATAAACAACCAATAGTATTTTTGGGTAGTCACAATCAACTTTTATAGAAGGAAATGCTACTGTTAGTTCCATAGGGTCCTGGCGGTTTCTAATACGATTTATGTGTTAAGGTTTTTTTTAGGAATTTATGTCCTAGTTTCTATTAAGATTTATGTGTTAAGGCTTTTTTTTTTTTTTTTGTTAGCAGTTTCTATCCTATTTTCCTGTATGTCCCATTTTATTTGTTAATGGAATAGCAATGGTACCGTTTTCTTTTTGTGGAGGAAAAGGGTAAACAACTGAATCCTTATCTTAACAGAGCCACTATGCATAGACTTCCATTCAAAGTTATGAAGATATTCGTAAACTCTGGCTATGACTGGCAATTCCATAGTGGGTTGATAAACCTATGATCAAAGAACCATAAGAAGTCTGTAATGGCCAGAAAGAAAGAACTAAACTCAATTAATGAGCATGGGTAAACAACTAACCTGCTGGTGCCTTTTGCTAAAAAAATAAAGGATAATATTAAACGAATAATTGTAGCTGGTATAAACAGGTCAGTATATGTGTTAATGGGAACCAAAACAAAAAGAAACTATCCTCAAAGATTTTTTCTAGATTTGTCCTTGACTGTTTTGAAAATTTTATGTTCAATTAGCAAGTGAGATGAGTAGTCTCATTTAGGAAATAGAGAATGCTCAATATCTGAGGTAGAGTAAAAGAAAAGAATTTGTTTCTTCATCAAAATGGAATATATGCAACTGCAATTTATAGAGACTTTATTTTAAATAAAACTTAGAAGAACTTAAATTCGCTATATCAAAATACTATCAGTTTCATCTTCTTTGAAGATTTAACCTGAGAAACAAAAATAAGAACTCTACATCGTGATATCATTAACAGACAAACAAAAATAAACCAAGGTGTAATAAAAAATTATATGAAAGACATAAACAATGAGCTGTTAAAATGTCAATGGTAAATGGAAAGATGAGGAAAATAACACCTATTTAGTTTCGAAATGAAACACACCTGTTTAGTTTTCATTGTTGTCTCTAGCTTGTTGCAATTATAGACATTTGATTTCAAGTGAAGGGACAAGCTTATCAACAGGTAACTTGTAGGGCTTTGTGCTTAGGTAGAGCATAATCAATCCTCCATACAACTGAGTTGCAGGTTCTTAGGAACAACAATGGATATAAGAAAAATAGAATAGTGGTTGACAATAGTATAGTAAAGGCAGGAAACATAAAGCAAAATGTGAGATGAGAAAGGATAACAGTAACCCAGAATATATATATAACCTAATAACTACCACCATAACCATTTGTGATGCAGAGGGCGCCATATTCGGATGGAGGGAAAAACGACCAACTAATTATTTCTCATTATAGTCGTCGTCATCCTCCTAGCCCTCCTCCTCCTGCAGAAAAATAGCCTACGCGACCCTCATGCAGCTAAGAAGAAGGCCCCTCATCCTCTGCGGTCCTCGTCATCCTCTTGCAATACTCTACCCAAACCCTCCTTTGGAGGTCCCCCGCCCTCCTCTGCAGCAATCCTTCGCCTGCGCCTCCTGTGCACCCCCGCCCTCCTCTGCATCAAACGCGGCTATGTGTGCGCAGGACGAACTGGGTGGGTACAGATGGGTTGGGTTGATTAGGGTAAATGGTTGGGAAGCTAATAGAATGAAACAATTTTTTTTAATTAATTATTAAGTAATACGTTAATGTCTTTTAAGTTTTTTTTTTAATGTTTTATAAGATTTTTTAATTAAATTAGACGGTTGATTATTGTTGAATCGTCTAACAATAGATCTGATGTTTAAGATTAGGACAGAAAAGCATTTGGGGGAGGTCATTTCACAGGGAAGTGCCTTACGTCGTAAATATGAATCTTTTCTCATCATACAAAAAAATTAAAAAATAAAAATAAAAACATTTTTTAATTAATGGTTGAAAATAAATAAATAAAACAATTATTTTAATTATCAATAAAATATTTTGCCTAATCAAATTACATAAAATTAAAATTAAAAAATAAAACTAATAATATTTGAATTATAACTATAATTAATAATTAAACCATTCAGATTTATCTTAATTTTAGATTAATCAAATTACATAAAATTAAAATTAAAAAATAAAACTAATAATATTTGAATTATAACTATAATTAATAATTAAACCATTCAGATTTATCTTAATTTTAGATCTACCAACAAAGAGGGATCAAATTTCTTGAGGTGTAAGTCTCTATTAGAGTGAAACTATATCTGATCTCTCTGGGCACTTTATAGATCCAGAATTAAGATGGATCTATACTGATATATACAACTAGCATAGCTATAAAAATTAAATTGTTAGCGGAATAACAAATCAAAAATTCCGGGGAGAGCCATGGCGGATACATAGTTTCGCTTCAGCGCAAGAAAGAGTTTCATCACGACAGGAACTGTGGCCACTTAGAAGCTTGACCACCTGGGCACGATCTTGGCTACCAGGTCGCAGATTTTTCTGAGAAACCCAACCAAGGACCTCGGCCACATTAGGGCCATCCACAATGCTACGCACTCGATTGAGCCTCGACAAACCTTTTTTGCCCTCTGCATGTATATCAACAACCACTAGACGGTCGCTGTAAAGGAGGCCCCGAGGGATTTCAATCGAGATCCGAAACACTTTGATGCTTGCTTGATGCTTGATCCATTTCTCATTGCTTTCCCACATAAATACAAATACATGACTATCCACAAATAGTATAGTAAATTTATAATCTTATTAAGTAAAAGTAAATATATAATCACAGATTTAGAAATAAAAGAAAGTGATTACTCAAAACCCATCCATTTAGAGGAGATGATTGAGAATTTCGATTAAAAGAAAAATTAACTTGCAAACATTCGATAAAAAGGAATGCCTATCCTCGTAATCAGAACCTGAAGATTTAAAGTAAGATCGCATATATTAAATCATTTTCAATACATCCCTTAAAAAATGATTGAAATTAAAGCTTTTTGCTTTAGTTAATTTGAGATTGGGATTTTGTAAAACCGTTTTTATTCCACATCTAGTTGCCACCTTTAACCTCTCAACTAATATCACTTAATAAAAATTAAAACCCATACAAAGTTCCCATACATTCTTCCAGATTTTGGTGACAACATAATACATGAACGGATTTGGAATATGTTCTTCTTTCAACACTCCTGCTTTCAATTCCTTGCTTTGCATACCGTGCTTGTTTGTTCTTGATTTCACTCATAAGGAAAGAACAATTAATGGGTTTGGTCTCATCGCAATGAAGGAGCTGTGAATAATGACTTCTAAGTCCGTAGTTGAACTGATGGAACAGATGCGCCCAGACATTGAGCGCTTCTATCAATGGCC
Source organism: Pinus taeda (assembly GCA_000404065.3). NCBI lineage: Eukaryota > Viridiplantae > Streptophyta > Pinopsida > Pinales > Pinaceae > Pinus > Pinus taeda. The sequence goes on along the minus strand of APFE030360278.1, from coordinate 42,227 downwards.
AGCCAGCACAGATTGCGAGTACTCTCAGAATTTCACTCTCATGATGGCCATAGATTCGTCCTTCTTGTTTTGCTTCTTATTGCTCCTGCGTAGACGCGTAGGACAGTTCTTCGGTGAGGCTAGTTACACCTTAAACGAAGACATTATTGGGTTAGGTCCGTTTCAAGTATGTACCATTTGCGATATTATGAAGCTGGAGAATCAGGTCCCTCTGTTTGTGCTCAGAAATGGCGGCCTGAATCCTATTTCCACCTCTATAGCATTATAAATGCTATAGAGGTACAGTTTTGGGACAGTCGCTGTCAATCCATGTGGCATTTCCCGGCAATTGGTTTCCGATTAATATGGTGTAAGGCGTTGCTGTTCTGTTCATCATATATCACATGCGCATATATCACATGCCCCCATATATATCACATGCCCCCGCCATCATATATCACATGCGCATATATCACATGCAAGTGCATGTAACTAATGCGAATGGACATTCCACCAACACACATTCAACGAATCTTCAGCACTCAGAATTTGAAACCCTGCAGTCCCGCGCATAATTTGAAATTAAATTTAAAATGAAATGTAGGAGGTGTTCAGGATTTGAAACCTTGCAGTCCCGCGCAAAATTTGAAATTAAATTTAAAATGAAATGTGGGAGTGTCCACAGTGCCGCCCAAAATTTTTATATTCCACACTCCATTTGCAGAGATCAATGTCATAAACGAGAACGAAGCTTTCAGAAGGCAAAAGATGTTGCGATTCGTTGTCGGTCAGCTCCACCATGAGAGCCTCCAAGGGCTTTTGCATTTTGTGTAAGACATTGAATATCAGGGGTATCATGCTGCGCAATATGTTACCGGTGTGAATCCCTATTCTATAGCTGCAAGGATTTCTAATTCTAAGGTAATTGATGGCATGAATTTGAGGCTACTGGTTAATAAAGTTACTGAGAGAATCTTATATGTCGAGGCAGGAAATGACGGATTTATGTTAAATGGTAAGGTTGCTGAGAAAATCTTATATTCCGAGACAGGAAATGACGGGTTTATGCTAAATTCTTGTATGTTGTATTATAGCTTCATGGCTTCCATAGTATAGGTGGTTGGGATTTTCACATGATACTCAATTCTTAGGTATGTTTCTTTATATTTTAGATTCAAGCCATATATACAACTTTTATTTCTGTCGCGAGTTTTGACATTGGCCTTTAGTTAATTATATAACTGAATAAAGATGATGGGGGATGAATTGCGAATTTGAAGTCTGGTTTGAGAAAATTATTAACCCTGAATATTTTTATGAAGGTTACGTCAAAGACTTCTATACCTTTCAAATACACTGCGACTGGTTCTGCCATTTTATAAGTTTTTGTTCTTTTATTGATAGTTAAACAGTTCAACATGGATTTAGTTTTTGAAGAATTTGGCGGCTTCATGTAGTATAAGTGGCTCATGCAGTGAACAATTTGTTTTCAATTAGTGGATTCTATTTATTAAACCCAACACAATAAGCTACAGCACACGGTAGATACAGGTAAGACAACGGACAGAAGGAAGGAATACACACATTGAGTGAATCAAAGGTTGAAGACACGGGCAGGATTAATTAGATCGCTTGCTGGATGGTGAACTGGTGCTGGATGGCAGGATGGAGATTCAATTGGGGGTTTAGCGCCTTGATGCTTGGCCGGATTTACAGATAACCAAATGAGAGAGATTATTCCCCATGTGACCAACAAAAAAGTGAGGTTACCCGTGATGCATGACTGAGGGATATGGTGGCCTGGTTTCCATATACGCGAGAGATGTACCCTATTAGCACCTTACCGAGGGAGAGCTACACATCATTATACCCACGAGAAGAAAAATAATATTTAACCTATCATTTTTAAAATAATAATTACCACATGGCTTGAGTTTCTGAAATTTTGATATATAGTTCACTTAGCATTTCCAAAATAGGCGAGAAAGAACATAAGCACAATATCACCGCGAACAATTCTATTCTGATGAAATTTTGAAGTTCGAGGTTTATCTAATGTTGCCTAGTTTAATGTATGATTTAGGTGGTTTCTTGAATAATTTCGATTGAATTTTAAAAATGAAAAATTTAATGTATGATTTAGGTGGTTTTTTTAATAATTTCCATTGAATTTTAAAAATGAAAAATGAAAATTTTAAATGTTTTTCAATTTTATTGGTTGGATAATTTTTAATCAAACTAAATAATATAAGTATTGATGTTTTAAAAAAAAAATATATTTGAATAATTTTATGGTTTTTCTAATAATTTTTATTGAATTTTAAAAAGGAAAAAGCAAAATTTTAAGTAAATGTTTTAAAAAAAAAAATTTAAACATAATATTTTTTAATCAAACTAAATATTATAATCATTGGTTTTTTTCAACATTATTTTATCATGCTTTGCAAAACTATATCTACATCATGTCTAATAATGTCTGAGTCCCTTAACAAAGCACCCACTCTATCATATATATATATATAAATTTTAAAAAAACAATAAAAAACATATGCATTAAAGATATTTAAAAAATAACTTTTAGAAAATAAAAACTAATATATTTCTATTTTAAATGATAACCATGTCAATATAAAAAAACAACAACAAAGTTAACTTTATCATTATTTAGATATACATTCCATTAATGATTCATCTCTAATTATTAACCATATATGAAACATGATCTCCCCAACTTAAAAATGAGAAGGAAAATATATTTAAAAAAATATCATACACAAATTTATATTTCAATGTTCATATTGGCCCTTACATTGGTAACATTTAATCTATATGTTTTTTCTTTGATTTGAAGTTTTTTTTTAATAGTGATAATGTTATATTATTTATTATTTATATTTATTATTAGTTAATGATTAAAATTATTTAAAAAATATATTGTATTATTTTATTATCTTTAAGATATATATATATATAATTGGTAATTTTTTATAAATATGAGTTTAAGGGGTGCAAAACACCTTGGCACAAAAATTAGTAAATTGTAAATTTATTACTATTAATAATTATAAAATAAAGCTTCTCTCTATGCCATATCTAGAGGGACAGCAATGAACCCGCGGACAAGCTTTCTAAGGAAGGTTTGCAGCAAACTTTGGAATGTGCTGAGTAATCTTATCGATGAACCTAGTTCTGTCTTCCATTGGCTCCTTTGCAATGTCAGAGAAGTGTTATACTAGGATCAATTCCATGTCCTTGTGAGCGACAAGCTCAATGCCTTGAGAATCCTTTAGCTTTGTGATTCTGTTGTGTGCCCTGTGGGCCATAGTGGATTTGTGGAAGAATTTAGTATTCCTTTCTCCCTCTTTGATCCATTGAATTCTAGATTTTTGTCTCCAAAATGTTTCCTCTTGTAGGCAACGCTCTTCCCACTCTTTCTGCAGAGAATCAATTAGGTTCCGTCTTTCCTCATTGAAGCCCTCTGTGATGTTGATCTAATTGAAGCCCTCTGTGTGCATATACGGAAACTGGGCATATACGGAAAATGTGCGCATATATAGAAGATGTGGGCATATACGGAAACTGGGCATATACGGAAGATGTGCGCATATACGGAAACTGGGCATATACGGAAGATGTGGGCATATATAGAAACTGGGCATATACGGAAGCTGTGGGCATATGCGGAAGATGTGGGCATATACGGAAACTGGGCATATGCGGAAGATGTGTGCATATACGGAAACTGGGCATATACGGAAGATGTGTGCATATACGGAAACTGGGCATATACGGAAGATGTGGGCATATACAGAAGATGTGCGCATATACG
>APFE030360278.1:0-23510 GCA_000404065.3 Pinus taeda | reverse complement strand
GGGGGGGGGAATGTTCACACCTAATCCTTGTGATTGGGTGAATATCGGGAGATGAACTGAACAGTCTCTCCCTCATGTATATAATGAAGACCTACCTGTTGGAATAACACAGGAATCATTTTTTCCTTATGGAGTTGTTACCTGGCCTAACAGAAGCAACCGTTCAAGCTCAAATGGAAGAGGCAGCAATCAAAATCCAAGTCAAGGCCCAAGCCAAAATCAAGCACAAGGTCAAAGGTATGATAAATCTCAAGTCCAATATCATTACTATAAGAATTATGGTCATTATGCAAATGAATGTAGAAAGAAGCAATATGACATTAGTAACAAACCAAGTGTAAATTTTCACAAGGGAAAACCAGAACCGTGATAGCATGTTTTTAGCTTGTAATGTAGCACAAGAAAAAAAAAGTGATATATGGTCTCTAGATTTAGAGTGTAGCAACCACATGTGAGGAAACATAGAAATGTTTTCTAATCTAGATGAGAGTTTGAAATATGAAGTGACATTAGGGACTGATATAAAAGTCTCTCTCATGGGAAAATGAAGGGTTAATATCCTAACATAGAAGGGGGAGAAGAAATACATCTCAGATGTTTTCTTTGTCCCCGATCTGAAACATAATCTCATAAGCGTTGGAAAGCTCATGCAGAAAGGCTACAATGTCATCTTCAAAAATTATGTGTTCACAATTTTGGATAGGTCTCCAAGCAGATGAATGATTACAAAGGTTCAGATGAGAAACAATAAATTTTTTCCCCTAAAAACAATATCAAATTTTCAGAAAGAAGGTGCAGAAGCACAACTATCTATGAACTCACAAGAAGATGGAAGAAAAGAGGCAGTTGTCACACAAGTAAACTTTCAAGTAGAGGTAAACGATGAAAACTGGTTATGGCACTTGAGATTTGTACATCTCAACTTTGGAGGTTTGAATTTGCTGCATAGGAAAGACAAGGTGAAGGGCTTACCACTCATAAAAAAACCAGACAACATATGTGAAGGATGTTGAGGGATCTTCGTCATGACTAAGAGGGAGCGACAACTATATTCTATGTCAACACCTCAACAATTGCATTCTCAAAGAATTTTGTCTTCCACAAGAGGACCAAGCATATTGATGCTAAATATCATTTTATTAGAGAGTTTATTAACAATGATGAAATTGTGTTGCAACACTGCAGGTCAGAGGAACAATTTGTTGAAATCTTCACAAAACCATTGGCATATGAATGTTTTGTTTATCTTAGAAACTGTTTGGGAATTGTCAATGGTAGCAATTGTGATTAAGGGGGAGCCTTGGAAATAATAATCCGAACCACCACAATAAACATCCTAACAAAAACCATACTTGTCAGACATATTTTTGCAGGTTGTGTCTCTGTTTAAATATGGAAGGACTGAAGCCAGGTGCAAACCATTCTGAAACACAACAAGGAATTTAAAGCAGTTAGTGTACTATGGTAAATATATATGGGAAAGAATTCATTCAGGAACTATAGCCCACACTCTGGAAACACCCGCGCGATTCTGATCACACTCAACAACAACATCATATTAATTATTTTTACTTTGTCAATAATTAAATGCAAAATTGTATGTTGAGTTAAATATGAATAAAAATTCATTTTGATAGGTTAGGGAGTAAGAGAGTTGGAGATAAATAAAGCTCAAGTCTTTGAGGAGAAAATGGTGGAGAAAAGTTTGGTGGGTCCGTGAAAACAACAATTACTGTATTTTATTGTGTGTTATTCCATGTGAATTTCTTTTTTTTACCTCGTGAATGAGCCGCAACCTCATGTGAATGTATGTTCAAGTTTTAGAATTCAATACTATGTTTTTAATGTGTTGCTACGGCCTTATCTTGTTTTACTCTCAGTTTTTGCCATAAGTGAATTTTGCATCTTTGAATCTCTGTAATAGCTCTGCGAAATTCAAGTCTGCCAAATCTAGGTCTGTGAATATTGTGTTTTTAAGTCTCTATATAGCTTGATGAAGAGTCATAGACCTCTGCGAAATTACCTCTGCGGTGCGCGAAGCTAGCTACATGAAAGTAGCTTCGCGAAAATCATAACCTTCTACCCCTCCGTGAAAATTTTTCCTTTGATTTTTCTAACAACGACAATTTTTGCAAGTCTAAGTAAACATGTTGATTCCACGCAACCATTCACTGAATCGGGTGTAGTAATGGTGGTTCCTATCAAGGCAGCTGAAGAAAATAATGCTTCAGCATTCATGCTACCTTTTACTCCAGGAATGTGGTGTACAACAGTGACATTTTTCATTGTTTAGAGAATTTTCGGCGAAATCACATAAATAATCATTTGTCGACGCGTTTCGAACCAACCAGTGTGGTTCATCATCAGGACAAGTTGAAGAACCGATCCAGCTTAGCTAGTTAAATAGTTAGGGCAGAGACTCCAATGGCTAGATTGATAACGACTAACTATGACCTTATGACCCTAGTCAAATAATTAATATTCTTTAATTATTATTATTCCAAGAAATAAGTTAAATTGGGTAAAAGTAAATAAGAAAATAACTCCTATAGGTTAGTAAATCATTTATCTATATAACTAAATATAATTGTTTATTAATAAATGTATATATATCTACACATATAACGATCCCATATTGGGTTAAAAACAATATTATTGGTTTATTTTATAATTATTTTTATTCATCATTTCAATGGTTCAATTGAAAGTACATTAATCAATCATGAAAACAAAAATAATATAATAATTTATTTTTGATTATTAATATTCCAATTATAATATTTAAGTATAAATATACCCAGGTGATCAGGTAAATATATTGATACATATAATCTATTAATCGAATATAAATAATATTAGGTAATAAAGATAATAGAAGGGATTAAAATAAACTAATTCTATAAACTATTAAAAGTTGAATAAAATATCCTCAACCGTTATTTATAAAGCTAAATACATATTAGAAATTAAAATAAATTTGTTATAAAGGATGGTAATTTATAATTGTTTATTAATCACTATATATATATATTATAGTTATAATCTTAGGTACATTAGGATGAATTAAAATCATCTTAGATAATAGCATAAAAGGATAATTTACTTAGACTATATCATAAGGATTTATTAATTGTTTATATATCACGTTATAATAGTATGTTATAAGATAATAATATTGGTATATTCTTTATTTAATAATTATTTTTAATTATTATTTCAATTCTAAAGGTTTAGTAGTAATTAAATAATATATATATATATATATAATATATATATACTATATATATAATTTGGATCGGGAAAACAAAAAAATTTATTAAATTATTTCTTGAATATTATTATTCCAATTATAATATTTAAGTTTAAATGTAACCAAATAATAACAGTTAAAAAAATATAATAGTAATTAGGTTAATACATTTAATGGTTGGAAATTAATTTATTAAATATCTTACTAATAGCTAATAAAACGAATAATAATAGGTAATTAAGATAATAGAAGGGATTAAATTATACTAATTCCAATATACTATTAGGATGCTAAGATTAAAAGGTGAATATATAAATTATGTTTAAAAGCTAAAAATATATTAAAAATTATAATAAACCAAGGGAAAAAGGACCAACCGCAGAAACCAACCTCTAAGGGGAGGGAGAAGGAAACCCTAAGACCTTATAAAAGAGGGACTGAGGAGGCTAGGAAGGCAGGGTTGGGACCCAGCAACTGCTAATCTTCCAGCCATCATCCCTATTAAGATTTTTCGGCCTTTTCTCAATCTCCAGGGCCTCTCTAAATTTGCGATGGTGAAACTGCGCAACTTTAGCAATGACTTGAGCCTCTTCAATATAGACATGATGCATAGTCTTCTTGGCATGTTCAGCCAGGGCTGAGGACTTGGTCCTTCCATGCCTTAAGTCAGCCGAATGCTCGCTAATCCTTTGATTGATAGAGCGACCCGTCTCACCAATATATGGTGTCCCACAGGAACAAGGAATGACATAGACGTCCTTCATGTCTTTAGGGTCAATAGGATCTTTTACAGACCTGAGGGAGCCACGGATAGTATTGAGAGGCCTAAAAGTTGCGAGCACATCGTACTTCCTCAGAATCCTCGCAATCCTATCAGTGGTCCCTTGGATGTAAAGTAGGTTAACCCTCATGACACGATCTTTAGGATCTCTTCGGATTGAAGGCTCCTTCTTGGCCTTGAGGAAGGCTTTTTGACCCAGGTGTCTAATGTAACCATTCTTCACAAAGACATCTAGGAGATGAGCCTTCTCTGTTTCCAAGCTCCCTTCATTAGAAATTATAACAGCACGAGTGGCAAGCATGCTTAGAACCCCTAACTTATGAGCCGGGTAATGATGGGAAGAATCATGCAAGCATTGCTCAGTATGTGTCTTCTTTCTAAACACCTGATGATAAAAGGAACCATCCATATTCTTAGAGATGAGAACATCCAAGAACAGAAGACAACCATTGTCTTCTTTTTCCATCGTGAATTTAAAGGCGGCGGACTGGTTATTGAGATGACTGAAGAAACGATCCAGCTCATCCGGATAAATTATCTTATATATAATTTACAGGGCGTGGGTGCTAATGAACGGATAAGCTCGATTGAGAAGGTCCCGGGGGTTTCAGACCGCGCAGGTTCCAGTTTGGGCGTCTCTAGTGAGCTTAGCGTGCGGTGTAATCCTGTCGTGAGTTTCCATCGACCGGATTCGGAGGGTCGTGGTAAGTTTAACCATAAGAGCGACTCGGTGGATGGCTGTTTGGTTCATATAAGTAGTGGGGCCGTAAGCTTGGATAGCTTTAGTATTAAGAGTAATTTAGGCCTTAAATTTGAAAATAATATTAATGGTAAGGGCAATAAAATTAATAAGGATGTCCTGATAAATAGGCATAATGATAAGATAAGTGAAGGTTATATTAATAGCTATTATGATGGTAAGGCAGTAAAATATAAGGGTAATAATATAAATAAAGAAGATGATAATAAGGTTATTAATAATAATAGTTTTAATTTTAGTAATTTTGGTAATAATAAAAGGGGTCTTGGTAATAAAGTTTTAAATGAGAATAATAACTTTAATAGTAGTGTTGTAAATAAGGGTAGTTCTGTGAGTGTTTTGAGTCCCCACCCTCAGGGTAATAAGGTGTTAAATCTGTCCAGTTTTTCCTTTCCGCTTGCGGTTTTTAGTCTCTTAGGAAAAGGTCTTAATTTTGCCTTAGCACCCAGGAAAATCCCGGTTGAAGACATCATTTGCGATGTAGAATACGGCATTAAGAACCTTCCTGATAAGATTAAAGACACGATTAGGAAATATTGTGCCGTAGCCCTAAGGAGGGCTAAGCCTCCCCGTAGCAATATCAGCAAGGCTGAGTTTGAGGCTCTGAAGACCTTGAACGAAAATCGTGACGTCGTGGTCTTAAAAGCTGATAAAGGTGGGGCTGCCGTCCTCCTAGATAGAAGTGATTACAAAAATAAGATGCTCGATCATCTCTGTAATAGTGGGAGTTATAAGAAGCTTTCGAAAAATCGCCTTAAAAAGGTTTCCAAAGCGGTTGCTCTTGCGATCAAGTCGTGCAATTCCACTATTCCTCTGTCCCAGAAGCTTATTGAGGGAAACCCCATCACTCCTAGGATATATGGCCTTCCAAAGGTCCATAAGGAATGGGTCCCCCTGAGACCCATTGTTAACACCATAGGTGGTCCAATTTACCTCCTGGCCAAGTTCCTCGCTGTAAAGTTGAGGCCCTTGGTTGGTCATACTGAGTCCTTCGTGAAAGACTCGACTTCTTTTATTGATGATCTTAAGAGAATTAAGCTTGAGCCCGAGGACATTCTGGTAAGTTTTGACGTGGTCTCTCTTTACACTTGTATTCCCATCAATGAGGCCATGAAGGTGATTAATAAGCTCACCGACCCTGATATAGCTAAGTTGGTTGAGATTTTCCTTACCTCCACCTTTTTCAGCTTCGAGGGAGAATTCTATGAGGAGACTTGCGGAGTTGCCATGGGCTCCCCCTTGTCCCCTGTCGTCGCTAAAGACATGAAGGGCGTCTATGTCATTCCTTGTTCCTGTGGGACACCATATATTGGTGAGACGGGTCGCTCTATCAATCAAAGGATTAGCAAGCATTCGGCTGACTTAAGGCATGGAAGGACCAAGTCCTCAGCCCTGGCTAAACATGCTGAGAAGACTATGCATCATGTCTGTATTGAAGAGGCTGAAGTCATTGCTAAAGTTGCGTAGTTTCACCATCGGAAATTTAGAGAGGCCCTGGAGATTGAGAAAAGGCCGAAAAATCTTAATAGGGATGATGGCTGGAAGATTAGCAGTTGCTGGGTCCCAGCCCTGTCTTCCTAGCCTCCTCAGTCCCTCTTTTATAAGGTCTTAGGGTTTCCTTCTCCCTCCCCTTAGAGGTTGGTTTCTGCGGTTGGTCCTTTTTCCCTTGGTTTATTATAATTTTTGATATATTTTTAGCTTTTAAACATAATTTATATATTCACCTTTTAATCTTAGCATTCTAATAGTAAATTGGAATTAGTATAATTTAATCCCTTCTATTATCTTAATTACCTATTATTATTCGTTTTATTAGCTATTAATAAGATATTTAATAAATTAATTTCGAACCATTAAATGTATTAACCTAATTACTATTATATTTTTTTAACTGTTATTATTTGGTTACATTTAAACTTAAATATTATAATTGGAATAATAATGTTCAAGAAATAATTTAATAATATTTTTGTTTTCCTGATCTCATATATAATATATATATATATAATATATATTATTATATATATATATATAGTATATAATAGTGATTAAAAACCTTTAGAATTGAAATGATAATTAAAAATAATTATTAAATAAATAATATACCAATAATATTATCTTACAACATACTATTATAACGTGATATATATGTATTTATTAATAAACAATTAATAAATCATTATGATATAGTCTAAATAAATTATCCTTTTAAGCTAAACTCTAAGATTACTTTAATTCATCCTAATAAACCTGATATTATAGCTATAATATATATATACAAATATATAGTGATTAATAAACAATTATAAATTACCAACCTTTATAGCAATTTAATTATAATTTTCTAATATATAGTTAGCTTTTAGAAATAGTTTATATATTTTAAATTCAACTTTTAAACTTAACAACCTAATAGTATATGGAATTAGTTTATTCTAATCCCTTTTATTATCAATTATTTATATCCGATAAATAAATTTTGAACCATTATATGTATTAATATATTTACCTAATTACATGGGTATATTTAAACATAAATATTATAATTGGAATAATAATAATTAAAAATAATTATTAAATTATTTTTGTTTTCAGGATTCTAATTATATATGTATAGATTTGATTACTATTATATAATTGATTAATTCAACCATTAGAATTGAAATGATAAATAAAAGTAATTATTAAATAAATATATATATGAACCAATAATATTATTTTATTCTGATAACCATATTGATCGTTATAATATATATATATATTTTATATATATTAAAATAATATATAATTAATAAACAAATGATTTATCTAACCAGTAGGAGTACTTTTCTTAATATTTCTACCTAATTTAACTAATCTCTAGGAATAATAATAATTAAAAATATAGCAAGAATATTAATTATTTGACTGGGGTAATAAGGTCAGAATTAGCCGTTATCAATCTAGCCGTTGGAGTCTCTGCCCAAACTATTTTACTAGCTAAGTTGGATCGGTTCTTCAACTTGTCCTGACGATAAACCACACTGGTTGGTTCGAAACGCGTCGACAAATGATTATTTACGTGATTTCGCCGAAAATTCTCTAAACAAAGTCAGTATTTCATCATATAGTGTAATACAGAATCTGAATGGGTGAACGACCCTGAGCACACTGTAACGCTTCCTAGCGGTTTTTTAGCAATGGGGTTCCGGAACTTCATATCTTGGCTACTATGTGAGATCCATCATGGTTCAAATACGAATTTGTAATGTAGGTGAAGCTGTAAAAGATGGAGGTGGAAGATACATGTGTTTTTGGGTTTTATAATTGAAAAATGGCTTACAAAATTTTAGTTATATCTTTAGGATCATGTATATGAAGAAAATTATTTCACATTTATTATATCTCAATCAATCATCTCCTAACATTTAATTTTATTTAAAATTTGTAAATCCTGAAACTTCTATTTTGAAATAGATCAAAAACATATGGCCGTGATAATTTTCCACAAATGGTGAAATCTTTACTTTAATACAATTAAATCTTAGCGCAGTGAATGTACTGCTCGCTCGTGATACAACGTCTCAATGGACCCCATCTGCTTGGGTGGGAAGTAGACACCGAATTACCTGATCTCATCCCTCCCAGAATTCAATCTTTCTAGGATCTACGTCTGTCCAATCTTTTGTGGTTTCTGTCATAGCAACAATTTTTATCTTATGTCATTTCCAATTGACTCTTGATCTTGGTTCTGCTTTGGATTTGAAAGTCATACATTGAAACGCAGTTCGCAATGCTTCTGAATTCTTTGATTTGAGGAAAAATTCGCTGAACCTCTCATCTGGTTTGACAAACAACTACGACGGACGTTTTGAGTTAAGATTTGCGTCATTTCCTGAACACATATCGGTCTATTTATTATTCAAGCAATCACGTTACAGATGCAGTTGGGGGTTGTTTGTTAAGAAAGATGTATTATACATTCTATAATTAAGGGTTTTAAAACAGTTTTAAAAGATGCCAAAATTGTTTAGGGATGGTATAAAGAGATATTTTACATAGGAGATCATGTGAACATACTGTTGATATGTATTAACTCAATCATGGTAAGTTTTTTTTAATCTGTTTATTACATTGTTGGTTGTAGAACATCATGATTATGATGGTTATGTATTGGTTTTCCTATCGACTAGTATTTGTACTTAATGTTGCCAAGGAAACGTCGTAAGGCATAGAGCGTGGAAGAATATTGAAATGTGAATGGGCATTTTTGAAAGCAAGAGGCGATGATAATGAGTTTCAATTGAGAAAGCCATGCTTAAAACCCTATTCGGGGGTTAAAGTGGCTATAAAATCAAATAAAAATAGTCATAAATAGCCATTAAAGCTGTTTACACACCTTCGTATCTGGATAGGGATATTTAACAAATCATTATTTAAACGAAAAATTAAATAAATATCAAGATATATTTAAAACATGTATTATATTCATTAAGAATTATTGATTTTGTTAAAAAAATATGTTAAAGCCCATTGATAATGAATTGGTTGTAAAGACATAAACTATCAAAATGGTATGTTGGACTCTCCGATGGGAGGTCATCGCTCTCACATAATTCAGTCAGTGAAGTAACTCTTTACATATGGTACAACAATTGACGTGTTTTTATTTGAGCAAGATCCAATACTTTTTCTAAAGAAACTCATACTGGCCATGATGGGTTTCAACAACTATGGTGGTTCTGAATTGCTTTCCTCCATGACCATTCCATAAGCTATCAAAGTCCAAAGGAGTTGATTTATACAAGATGAATATAGTGAATATGCATCAGGGGACATGTGCAATTGCTATTACCAACCACATTCAAAGATATACTCGTCGTTGATTTATACGGGATGAATTTAGTGAATATGCTTCAGAAGACGTGCTATTTACCATGAAGAATAATAGAAATATGTTTTTGGATCCCTGGAACAATAGAATGTTCATCTTACATGTAATCTTAAATTAAAGATGACAGAATGTTTTTGTTCAATATTCTAAGGTTTTTTTTGTTTTTGGAGATTATGATTTTCCATATGTTACATATTTATGGCGTTATTAAAAAATACAATTGGATTTTAATGAAAGAGTTGAAAAAAGCGATACAATGATACGACATAAACCTGATGGTTGTCATTTTATTGTTGATTTTTTTTTTGTTAATGTGATGTAGAAGCAATACTAATATTTTGGAATATGTAAATTTATTGTGGAAATTATTTAGAAGCAGTTTACATGGTAATGGTTATTTATAATAATATTTAATATTTAAGATTTCATGTAACGGTGGAAGATGAAGCCAAGTGATATACATTAGGTATAATTTACAAAAAGTAGAATGTTTGTAGCATAGAAATTATTTTGATCTTGAAACATCCTTTTTCAAGTTTCAATTGGAAAATACAAGTAGTAAATTGTAACGGAAGAGGTTAGAAAAGAAATATAATATTGTGAAGAACATTGTGGTTGCCATTCCACATTTGAAGTTGCATTGAAATTTGTTGGAGGCATCGAAGACCTTAAGAAGCAGTAATGAGCCTGCAAAATGTATATTTTGTTAGAATTTCTAATATGTAAATTAAGTGTGGAAATTTATTAGTAATAGTTTGCACGTGAGTTGTGTTAAAATTAAATTGGAATGAATGGAAATGAACTTATCTTTTCCATGGGGATTTAAATATTGCTAGTCGAAGATGCATGGTGAATGATGGCATACTGAACACCATTGGAGATTTATGCGTAATTGGAGACTCATATTTCTTGATTTCCATTATGCCCGTATTTTTCTCATTTTATCACGTTGATGAATGTGGTTTATGCATTTCAGGGAAGATTTTATTTGTAGTAATAATTATATAGTTGGACGGAGGCGATATAATGGTACAGCTGGATTTGGTACCGGAAGAAATCTGTTTTGTATATGTTGCAGTGTAAGTATTGATGCCTCAATTTCGTTCCAATAGTTATATAGTTGTGCTATTTCTGAGTCCATATGTGCTGTTGCAAAAGAAAGAAAATGTTAGAATCAAATGTATAGATAATATAAAGAAATCGTAATATTTGCAAACATGATTAATAATGATTAAATTTGATTGTTGTTGAAAGATATGAAATGTATGTTATGAAATAGAATGATCTTAATAAATAGAAGAAACATTTTGGTGATGTTAAAGTATGGATTGGAGCAGATTATCTGGAGGTGGCATTGAACGGAGAATTTTTTCCGCGTGTTTTCTGCAAGCAATGTTTTTGTTATCCTTCATTTTATTGTAACGATCGACACTAAATGCAGGGAAAATCTGGAGATCTTGTAGAGAAGGTCTTGAAATTGTTGTGAATGTGAGACCTTGATGTTCAGTTTTCCCAATGTCAATTGTTGCTTTTGGTAGTGTCATACCTTGAGGTTTATGTATGGTTAAATACCAAGCCATATTTAGTGGAATTTGCGTACGTCCATTTCTTTTTATTGCTGGAACAGGCAAGTGAGTGGGATTTCTTTCATCCCAAGGAGGCCTGATGTATTTGGGAAAAGCTACGACAACAAATGTTGGAATTTGTGGTGGTGCAGTTGATTCTTTGTAAGAGATGGTTACAATTTCTCTAAGGGAAACATTAACAAGTCCGGCTAAAACCCAAAGGCTGGAAGTTATCATAACTTCTTGGGCATTACATAGTAACACAATTCGCTCAAGTTGCTTGTCTTTTGAGGAAATGTTGGAATATGTGTTGTCATCTTCAGCAATAGATCTTGCGATTGGAGTGTTTAGAGATTTTATCATTTTCTTATTATGGACCATTGTTTGAGCATTTGTTGGAAATAGATGCATGGAATCATGGAAGGAATGTATTTCATCTTCTGATAAAAAGGAATCTGTGCACGACATGAGTATGTTGTAGTCGTCGATTATTGGATTTGCATCTCTAATGTTCTGGAGGATGTTCTTGAAAGTAACATGGGCGATGTTGTCGCCTTGTTGACGAAATATTGCGTTTAATGTGATCATTGTGTTGAAGGTGTTCCACAGTGTGCTTCCATGGCTCGTCCTTTCATATAGAGATATGCCTTTGATGGGCGGTAACTGATTGAGATCACCAACCAATATAATGGAACAACCACCGAAAGGAGTGTTTCTTTGCTGTGGGAATGCCTCTCGAAGAAGTTCATCAATATGGATGAGAAGCTTTGGCCCAATGAAGCTCATTTTATCGATTAGTACATACCTTATATGCCTAAGTTCTTCTTGGAATTTTGCAAGAGCATTGCCTTCTAAGGGCGTAAGATCCTTTATAGGAAGGTGGAGAGCAGAATGGATTGTCAATGCTTGTATGTTGAAGGCAGCAACCCCTGTAGGGGTGAGGAGCATGATCGGTGAAGGTTCTGGGCTTGCAAGGGTTATGAGCATATCTTTGATGCAATTGATAAGGAGGGATTTTCTTGTACCAGCAGTGCCTTGTATTATCATTATGAGAGCGGTTAAACAATCCTTCTTAGCAAAAATGATTAGAAAAAATATTTAGAGCTTTTCTTTGCATTGGAGATAATGTAGTAAGGGTCGTTAGGATACATTGATGTGTTTGAAGAATGCGTTGGATGGAGTAGATATTCTCAATGAATTGTATGGCATTATTTTGTAGATCTAATGGGATAGTGGTATGATTCCAGTTATGGTTGTCATCAAAGCCACGAAGGCCAAGCATGTCAAGGTCATTTATGAGGAGCTCATTTGTAGGGTATAATTGGGAGAGTAATTCCAATTCATTTATTTCCATGGTGTCTGGAGGATTGGTTTCACAAATAGTTGAGTTATCATTTGCGACAGATTCAATATCAGATAGTGTGCGTTGTTGATGCCAAGGTTTGTAGAATGGACGAAATGTTTGCCAATTTGTGATGAATTCTGTAGTAGAATCTCCTATATCTTGTATGATATGGCGAAAGGGTATGTATAGCATAAGTTCAACTCTGCCGAAGTCAGCATAGCAAGGTTCAGTTGTGGATGGTATGGAGGAGTAATGTGGTATGACTCGAATAATTGCTTTTGTAGGTCTAAGTTTCCATTTGTTTGTTTTGCGACGAGGATCATATGACCAGGATCTTGCTACTTCTATAAGTGATGTGGATTCTAGGGAGGAAGGGCATTGGATATATGTATCTATGATGTGTGGGGATGTAGTGGAGGTGGTATTTGTTTGTGGAAGGCGCATAAGAATTTTTTGGTTTACGTTTAAAGAAAAGAATGCTCGACTACACAATGTTAATGGTAATTTTTTTAGTGTGTGACAGGTTTATTGTGCTCCAATGTCACGATCAACAAGGGTTTCTGCAAGAAATTTTCGAAATGCAGATGTTGCTGGGTCAGCAATGGATGGAGCAAGGACAATTCTACGTAGCATGTGGTGGAAGCTTTCAGATTTTTTTTTTTTTTTTTGGATGTATATTTGACAATATATTTTTTTACAACGTGTATGGAAAGTACTGGTTGGCAGTCAACATTTGCACGCCAAATAGATAGGATGGTAGGGTTATGGGCATTGAGTCGATCGTCATTGCAAGCAAGGGTGTATGTTTTTTGGCCATTGGAGTCAATGAATAAGGATGATTTTGGATGTAATTCCCATGGTGCTTTTTAACGACATTCAAATGAGGATCCATTCTTTCTTAGGCATGTGCTTTCGGTGCATTTTGTGTGACGTTCAACACAATTGATGAGCTGTTCATAATAATTGAAAGGATTGGTTATGAAGATTTTCAGCGTGGACAATAAACAAGGGTCTTTGAGATTTGTCTGAGCAATTGGTTGGTTTGAAATCGAAGGAGTAAGAGGGTTCCAAGTGGAAATATATTTGTCGAAGAACTGCCTAGTAATATCAACTGCATCTGTGTCTTCCCAGTTGAGGCTTTCCATATCAGGTGCATTTTCTATCCAAAGGAAACCATGGATGTGTGCAGATCCCCTATGTTGCCATTCATACCTATCAAGTATGCATTTATGTAAGATAATTTTGTAGTAGGTGAGGGATGATGTTTAGACTGTTACAAAAAAATGCAGTAGAATACGTACCTGTACCAGTAGTCTTTTTTCTGCAAGTGTTTCTCTAAGTTAACTTCACGAAATGTTGTGAATCTATGGTGCATATATAATAATGTTAAATGTGGGTTAGAGATAATGTTATCATTTCTCCATTTCTGTTGTTTTGCAATATCATAAGGTTGACATCCGGGCATGATTGCATGAATATCAGGCCATTTTGTATCAACTGCACTTAATGTGAAGAAGAACGTTAAGCAACCGAGCTGAGATATCATGTTTGTTAGTTCATTTTTAACTTTGTGCCAAAAAGATATTATTCCATGTAAAGAGAAACCGACTCACATGACTTGCTCTACCAATTGCTCATCTAGAAATTGTTCTAGTCGGATTTTCAGATCTTGAATAGATGTTGGAAAGTTATCTGTGATGTTCTTTTCCACAAAAATCGAGGTTGTTACTTAACTGCTATGTCTCATCATGAGATTATATCTGTAATAACGGAAGCTTGGGTGCTTTCCGAATCTGTTATCGTAGTAACGTTTGAGATGAAGTGCATATTCATGGAACTGCACTTCTTTCATCCTTGGTTGATTTGACATTGCAGCTCCTGTGGGGAAAAGGGTGGGGAAAGCCATAGAGAGTAGACCTTCTGTGTTGTATTCATTGATTGGGGATAAGCCAGTTGTTGGCCATTCAATTGTAGTATCAGAATGGTGGTTGTAAGCATGTAAATAATGGTGGATTTCTTGGATTTCTGTATTTGTATTAGGAATAATGGGTATGAATGATGATGTTTGGTGTAGGGATTGGTTTGCGGAATATTCGGTGGGCTCATGTGGTGGTTCAAGTGAAAGGTGGACAGTTGTTTCTGTAGTATTGGAATGGCAAAGGGAGGAGGAGACATTGGTGGGGATTGCTGGTAAGGATGCTAGTATGGGTCATTTGCCAATTTGTATTCTAATGCAGCGAGAACGTGATGTCCACTGAAAATGCAATCATAAGACTTATGGTCATTACTATGACGGGTGACAATTAGAATGTCCAAGTCTTTAACACATCATGGAAACATGCTTGTGATTTTTGCAATGTCTTGTGGAAAACAAATTGTGTGGCCACTGTATTTATATTGGCCACCACGTGCATGTGTTACCTGCAGTATAGGGTTAACCCTAGCAATGAGCATTTTTTCTATTTGTGAAAGAGATGTAAGGACAGCTGGTTGAGGACCAGGGTCCATGTTGTTTGATAATGAGAAGCGATGACCCTTTGTTTCAGAGATGCATCTAGAGCAGCAATACATTTGGTTGTAATTGTGGATATGTATTCCAGGATATGATTCAAGACAAATGGAGCATGGGCATTTAAGTTCAAGTTTATCAATCTTTGCACAAAAATCTCGATGTGCTCATTAGTGTAAACGTTGTTGAAAGCATGTGCAAAGGAGGGGTTAGGGTAATGAGGTATGGATGTATTTGTTTGAGAGGTTTGCTAAAAAGATAAAGAGTTTGATAATTGCAAAGGAGGATTGTTTTCGGGGTGGGTCGTTTCAGACGAGGAATGTTGGTTTTCCTTCTATTTTTTGTGTTTTTGACATTCTCTGATGCCTTTTTTTCCTAATAAAGCTCACGTCGACGTGCATTTATTTGTTCTTTATTTGTTGCATAGTATCTTCAAGCACGTTCATCATTACAAGAAGAAGACATTCGCAAAAGTTATGGTACCTATAAGCAAGAGAGGGGAAAACATGAATGTTATTTGGAGACAACAACCATGTTATTGTATAAAAGCAAAAGAGGAGAAATAAATTTAAGTTTTGAATAGTTTTATGTGAATTTTTTATTTGAATAATGTGTTTGAAATAACATTTTAGTAATTTTCCTTTATACATGTAGATAGTTTCATGTGTAATGCAGCAATTTACCTCATTTTTTAAAAGAAAGAAGATGATAAAAATGTGAATTTGTGTACTTACATAATGCTACATACAATGGAGGACGAATACTTATTTGAATACTGTATAAGAGAATTTCGTGAGAAGGCATGCAACATTATATGGTGCAAAATTGTATTTATAAAATAAGATAATAGGAATTGTCAAAAAGCAAGGAATACATTTTGCGATATCTATCTACAATATCGAGATGGCATCAATTGCTCGAAGGATGTTGTTGCATTCCATTGTGAAATGCAAGGTTTCTTCTTTTATGATAATGAATTTCAACCGTGGTATTCCTTTAAATGTTTATATCTTCACTGTTAGTGTGAAGATATGATCTATCCATAGAGCATTGGAGACAATTTCCTTGATTAGATCTAGATCCGAGGATTATAAATAGAAGTCTTTAGCATTATTCCCAAGAATTGTAGATCTTGCATCTTCGAAAGCAACAGTTGAAGCTAATTCACCAGTGTGATCTTGTATGTCGATTTTCAGTAAGTATCTGTAATCACATTCACCTACTTTGGCATTGCATTTTGGGCAAAACCACATCCCTGTATTTTGTGGAATAATCTTTTTCATGCATTTTTTCCCATCAACGATGGATGGGCAAGAAATGTAGTAAAAACCATCCATCCCAATTTTTGTTATTGTGCCCTTTAATTGGAAGAATGCTGGTTTCTCTAAGGAATCCATACTGTAAATATCAACAATTGTCATTTTTTTTGTTGATGGCCAAAAGGAGATCTTGTTGTCAAGGATGTAGAAGTTGCAGTCGAACCTTCTTTTTTAAACCACGACTTTAGTGTGTGGGCCTCTTCAATGTCAGGATCTAAAAGAATAATGGATCTTGTTGTAGTGTTGACATTTTTTCCATTAAATTCTCCAACACGGGCAGACTTGATTGCAATGATGGGGTTATTTCTTGCATCACATAGGGAGGATATTTCTTGTGATACGGCATCAAAATTATCTCCCCAAAAGATTACATCTATGTTATACCCAGACATGTCTTGAAGTTGTAGTGTTTGTTTAGTAACTTTAGAGCCGTCTTTTCTACGTATAGTGCACGCACTGGAAATGTCTATGACAATACCAAGAATATCAACAATGGAGTTGAAGTTTGTTGTTCTGATATCGTTGATTGATTTTATATTGAAATACACCGTTGGATTATGTTTTTTCGCTGGCAACATGTTCTATGGTAGATGTTGCATTTAACAAAATTTCTCAGTCATTGTTTAAGTGGTTATATTTCTTATTAGCCATGTTCACATTCCCTTTAGAGATAATGTAGACATTTCCATGTTGGATTTTGTCAAAAAAATAATCTGCGACATTGTTGAAGCAAGTAATATGTATTTCTCCACCCTCTGTATCGAACAGGTCAAAACCAAAAACTTTATGGGGTCCGTATTGATTCTGAAATTGTCGAAGAGTTGTTTTCCTTTGAACGTATCCTTTTATGCACCAATTTGAGTGGTAAGGGTTTAGTGATTTGATGGGAATTTGAACTAGCAGGACGGATGGGGTTGGAGTAGTTGGAAGAGGGCAATGTGTTTTTGATGAAGGATCTGGGTTTGATGAGGAAGGAGTGTTTTCTTCAGATGTGATTGAGATACTCATAGTTTTTGGATTGCCAATTAAGGGTGCAAATTAAGTAGAAATCTCGAAGTCTATTAGCTTTATAGACCTACAAGACAAATGAGAGTCATAGGAATAATTGTTAGAGGCGAAAGTGTTATCGATAAAAATGTTAAATTTGAAATAAGAAATTTATAACAAACTTACATTGATGGACAAATAGCTGAAGTAGTCCAACTTTTAAAATTTATAACAGAACCCTTTTGTAGCAAGCCTGTTGCTACGAGGTCATTGAAATCTTTTGGAAGCATAAGGTGCTTCTTATGTGTTCTATCAGAGATGGCAGTATGATATCGTGGACTTGAATTTTGCATTGATTGTATGGGTTCAAGTTCAACAATTTGTAGGTATGGTTGAATAACAATGTAAACTTTGAAACGGGAACTATAAACTCAAAATGGGAACTTTGACCAAAAAACGCCGAAAAAACATAAAAAACAATGCTAAAAACAAAAAATGTGTATACTGGAACGATGGTTTTTTTTTTGTAGGGACAATTTTGAACATGTTTTAAAAATGGTAGTGAAAACAAAATTTTCGTGCAAAATATAGGTTGAAAACGAAAAAGTGATTATACTGGAATGATGATTTTTTTTTAGGGTCAATCTTCAAAATTTTAAAAAAAATGTTAGTAAAATGGTCCAACAACATAAAAATGACTCATAACTTCTCATTTAACACCATATGGAAATCAAAAATTTTATTTCAAGATACGATGCATACATCAGTTAGATAAACTATCTTAAACAATTATTCAAAATCACTCATATTTTCTTGCACATCATCAAAATTCACATCTTCAGATGAGTGACTGGATGTTGGCGAAGATGTTCCATATTCTTCTCTTTCATCAATTAGTTCCCCATTTGAGTCCACATGCATGCCCATCATTTCAGGTTTCAAAATTCTTCTAGATCTACAACTGGTTTCAACAGACTCCCATCTCAACATTGTTCCTTCTGGTAACAACCTTTTCAGAATCTCTATTGTCTTGAAGCGAAGAGTTCCCTCTTTGTTAAATTGAAGTCATAAACAAGTATGTCAACATCCTCCAATTTCAATATGTCTGTGCGGCGATGATTTATATTCGTACCCTTTCTTTTTCTCTTTCTGCCATTTTTTTTGTCAACTACCATCTCTGGCTTATACACACCATTGAATGGGTGTGGATTTGTGGCATACCAATGTACTTCAACACTTGTAATATCCTCATTTTTTGTAAAGAACTTTATAACTTTAGCAACCCATAATGGATAGCCATTGAGATCTCCATCTGCTAGCACTGCGATCATGCAACCCTCCTTAATATCCTGTACTGAACCCCTGTAAAGGTCTTCCATGGCTTCACGTTGTGCACGAGATCTTCTGGAACCAATACACATCTCTCTTTCCTTTGCCTGTGAAGAATTAATGATACCTTGAGATTGTTGCTGTTCAGCAATGTTTATTTATGTTAGGCCCCTATGCTACTAGTGTAACCCCTTATTGATATTAGTACAAACCACTTATTATATTGATGTACCCATGTAGTGCCCATATTGTTACTATTGTGCCCCATAGAAGCCCACTATTTTTTATTATTGTACCTTTACATTATTAATTTATTGTCGGCTCTGAATTATTTATGAGCCCTTAGACTCCTATACTATAGCAAGGAGTTCTTTTCACTGTATCATCGAAGCAATTATTCATTTATGTAATGTAAAGGAAGTTTCCCCTCGAAGAGGCTGAATTCTAAGGCGTTGATCTATCTTTTCTATCTTTCTTGAGCTGGTTTCATAACATTTGGTATCAGAGATTTGGATTCTAGGGTTTCGCTGCTCCAAACAGGTCATCGTGGCATTTTCGCTATACTTTTTTTTCTGTGACGTTTCGGAAGTCGTAAAAAAAACCCATTTGATAAGAAATAACGCTGGACCTTGGGGCTGAATTTCAGAGCTTTTCACGCGATATCGTCGGAGATATGATCTGAGGAAGTTGGTCTTTTTGCAGACTCCTGAATTACATTCCAAACAGGTGACTTGGGGAAAATCGTCATTACTTTCTCTCTGGGGATCAGATTAAAATTTCGTAAGAAGTTACAGAAAGAGGATGGACTGTAGTTTCTTGTATGCATTTTTCAGATTCAAAGGTCGAAACAGTGACATGTGGCATGTCGTACAAATTCGATCTACTGAATTAGTCTATAATCAGGTCACTGTGGGAGAATTGGCATAACTCTTCATTGGAGAATCCAATTGGGGTCAGACTGGTGGCATTGGAAAGAGGACGTAGAGGAATACTACAGGTCATAGGTTCAGAACTTAAAGATCTGAAAGTACAGAGTTACAGTCATTTCAAGATCGAGCTCCTAAAATCAAGAAAAAGCAAGATGAGGAAGTTTGATGGCAAGGATCCAGTAAATTGGATATGTCAGATGGAGCAATATTTTGATCTACATGGTGTACAACTGTTACAAAAGGTATGTATTGCATCCTCATATTTAGAACTAGATCAATTTTTATGGTATAAAGGCCTTTGTTCTCGTAAAAAACTTGTCACGTGGTCAATTTTCACGGAGGAAATGATAGCACATTATGAGGATACAAAGAGCAACACCTTCTTTAGAGCAACACCACAACAATTGCAAAGAGTAAAGGGATTTGTGACATACTAGAAAGTAAAATTATGGCAACAATGAATTCTACTCCTCACAGCTATGAAGATGGAAGTGTTGTTTCTCCTAGCCTTCCACAACCTACAAGGGTTACACCACAACAATTGGAAGAAAAAAGAGAAAAAGGGCTTTGTTACAATTGTGATAGCAAATGCACTAAAGGCAATAAGTGTGTTGAGAAGAAATTATTTTACATAGAGTATGAAGAGGAGAAGAAAAGGATCAAGAAACATCAAAAGAAGATGATATATGCTAGGATCCAACCCTGGAGATAGAAGAAATGAATCAGACCATATCTTGTAAAGCATTGGAAGGAATTACCACTCCTCAAAATATCGATATAGAAGGACATATCAAGAAGAAAAATGTTCAAGAAGTGAAAGATCACATCGAGCATCAAGAAATGAATCCGACCATATGTTGTAAAGGATTGGAAGAAATTATCCCTCAAACTCTAGAGATAGAAGGACATATCAACAAGAAAAAGGTTCAAGCAGTGAAAGATCACATCGAGCATCAACGACAAGTTCTCCAACTTTTAAAGGATAATGCCACTTTGGTGCAAAATCAAATGAAACAACAGGTAGATCAACATCGTAGTGAAAAAATTTTTGATGTAGGTGATTGGGTATTTTTACCGCTACATCTCAAGAAAGCTATTTATGAGAAGGAAATGTTGGCAATACTACATGCACTTAAAAAATGGCGACCTTATCGAATGGGAAGACTCTTTAAGGATGAGGATGTGGAAGCATTGTTTTGTGCTATTTTTATTATCCAACCAAATTGGATAAGCGAAGCAATGGATGAATGGAAGAAGGACAAAGAAGTATGGCCACTTATTCAAAAGTTGCAAAAGATCCCAATTCAAACAATATTGCCAAAAATTGAAGAGGAAGGAAAAATCATATTGGAACCTGGAGCAGTCACAGAAACAAGAACCCGACAACTACGAAATCAATCTTCACTTGAAGACAATACATCTTCGCTCTAAAGAGTCTTCGCATGGGTGACAGAATGAAGTGTGAGAGTTCCACATGAAATGTTGGCAATACTACATGCACTTAAAAAATGGCGACCTTACCGAATGGGAAGACTCTTCAAGGATGAGAATGTGGAAAAATTGTTTTGTGCTATTTCTATTATCCAACCAAATTGGATAAGCGAAGCAATGGATGAATGGAAGAAGGACAAAGAAGTATGGCCACTTATTCAAAAGTTGCAAAAGATCCCAATTCAAACAATATTGCCAAAAATTGAAGAGGAAGGAAAAATCATACTGGAACCTGGAGCAGTCACAGGAACAAGAACCCGACAGCTACGAAATCGATCAATTGCAGAGTATCTCATAAGGTGGAAGAACTTACTAGCTGAATATTCCACATGGGAGGACAAGGATTTTATACAGAAGCATCAAGAACTACTCAAGCGTTGAGGACAACGCTTTTTGAAGGAGAGGGGCATGTTAGGCCCCTATACTACTAGTGTAACCCCTTATTGTTATTAGTACAACCCACTTATATATTGATGTACCCATGTAGTGCTCATATTGTTACTATTGTGCCCCATAAAAGCCCACTATTGTTATTATTGTGCCCTTACATTATTATTGTTATGTCAGCTCTGATTATGTTATGACCCCTTAGAATCCTATATCAGGAAAATCCATCCCTTTCAAATAGAAGATGTTGAATGATACAAATGGAGAGTCTCCTAATGATACTATATAGCTTAGAGAATGAATTTTTCCGTCCAAAAATTCCCCCCGCAAAAAATTTCGTGAAAATATTTCCCTCCAAAAATTTTCCTCCCAAAAAATTTCGCGAAAATATTTCCCTCCTAAAAGTTTGTGAGATTTATTTCACTTTATTATTTTATTCTGCAATTTAATGAAAAATGTAAACTTTACTTTTTTTGTGAAATAAATCATTAAAGTTAAAATTGTAAACTACAACTTCTACCTAAATTATTTTAATAGTCAAAGTATATAATATTTACTAAACAATTGAATGTTTTTTTAACATTTATAATACATTCTGAAACAAGTTAATCCGACGTTCACCCCGCTGTAAAAAAATTCAATATTGTTGACTTTATCATATTTTCATTCATCGCCATAAAAAAATTAACATGTTAAAATTTATTAAAACTAATTAATCTCGCATTCACCGTACAGTAAAACGTAGTTTCAGCTATATATTCCATTATCACTATTACTCATGGTACATCAAGGTTTTCTGAGCTTCGTTGAAAGACATGGAGTGAATTTGTGGAGCAGCTACATTGGGATCAACAACATATTCAACGAAGAATTCTCGCAATTGAAAAGTCAGTTAATTTTTTTCCTAGAAATTTCTCATATTAAATTAGTTTAACGAAGTAGATTTCTTTTCTAAAGTTAAAATTTTTTGTCAACCAAATTAACAAATATTTCCACCATGAGCATGGTGGGCCCAGGGCAACCCCATTTTATAATTTGCCGACCACCAGATTTTTTTTCTAAACTTAAAATTTTTTGTCAATCAAATTAACAAATATTTCATCTGTGAGCATGGTGGGCCCAGGGAAACCCCATCCTGCAATCGGCCGGCCACCCACTCCCTCTGCAAACCCTTCCGAGCCCCTCCCAAAACTCAGCCACCCGTTTCCCCCTCACCCCTCAACCCCCTTCCAGCCCACTCTCTACCCCCCAAAACACCCTCACCCCTACCCGGCCCCTACCTCCCACTCCCCCGGACCCACCCACCTGCCCCCTATCCGACTCCCCCTTCCACCCCTCTACCCACACCCCCACCTCACCCCTCGTTCCCCCCCCACCCTACCTTTCCTACCCCACCTCACCCCTTGTTCCCCCCTTCCTCCCCTACCCTTCCCTACCCCTCTCCCTCACCCTCATCCCCTCCTACCCCTCACCCCTTCACCCTTACCCTCCCTACCCCTTCTCCTCATCCCACCCCTTCGCGCCCCCTCCCCTCGTCCCCCCCCCCATCCCCCTCCCCCTCCCCTCGTCCCCCCCATCCCCCTCCCCCTCCCCCGCCCTCCCCCCTTCCGCCTCATGCTCCCTCCCTCTCCTGCCGCTTCCCCTCCCAACCTGCCCCTTCCCTCCCCGTTCCCCTCCTCCGCCTCCCGCCTCCCGACCTCCGCCCCCTCGGACAGCCACTCAGGCGGGCCAACAGGCCGCTGGGGTGGCGTGCGGACGGCCACCTCGGGCAGGCCAACGAGCCGCTGAGGTGGCACAGGGTGGGTGACCGCACCCCACAGTTCGCCACCTTGGCAGCTCGTTGGCTCACCGGAATCAGACGACCACCCCGGGTGGGCCGTCAGGGTGGCACGAGGTGGGTGGTGATGCCCCACTCGGTGCCACCCCGATAGCTTGCCATCTCGCCCGGGGTGGCTGCCTGATTCCTGAAACCACCCCGCACCACC